>PVLC010008474.1:0-34512 GCA_004027655.1 Graphiurus murinus | reverse complement strand
TCTCAAAAAGTAAAAAGGGCTGGGAATGTAGCTCAGTGGTATAGCAGTTAGCTCGCATGCACAAGGCCCTGGATTTAATCCTCAGTATCGTGGGAAAAATAGAGGTAATTTTTTTTGAGGAAGGTATTACTGGGATATTCTACCTCTAAGCTATCCCAACCCCATACTATTTTTTATTTGGAAGCAGGGTCTTTTTAAATTGCCAAGGCTGGTGAGATCCTCTTGTCTCAGCCTTCTAAGTATGAAAAACTTTTTAAGGCCTAAGAAAGGGAAGAGTGGAGTTTTTCAGAATTGCCCTATTTAAAACAGGGTCTCACTAAGTTGCAGAGGGCCTCACAAGTTGCTGAGGCTGTCCACAAACCTGCGATCCTCCTGTCTCAGCCTCCCAAGTACTAACTGGTAACCATGCACCACCATGCCTGGCTTTAGAATCGCCCTAATTTGAGGACTATGTTAAATTTTTTTTCAGCCTTAATATGTTCAGGGAATTAATTTTAGATAAATTTTTTGGTCCTAAATGTGATTAACTTTGTTCTAACTATTAAGGAACTTAAACAGAATAGAAGTCAGGAAATTGATGACCATCAACATGAAATGTCAGTATTGCAGAATGCGCATCAGCAGAAACTGACAGAGATAAGTCGTCGGCACCGAGAGGAATTAAGTGACTATGAACAACGGATTGAAGAACTTGAAAATCTATTACAGCAAGGTTATTAGTTTTATTAATTTCATATTACTAGATCACACAGTTACATGACAAGCCTAGCAGTCTAAGCCTAGAACATTGCTGTAAACTTAGAGGAAGTTCTAAAGAATGGGTAAATCATTAGTTCTGCTCCTTTGCCAGAAATTTGTAATGAAACCACTGCTTTCAAAATTACTGCAAAAAATGGAAAGGTCCTTTTGCTCTTGTTGTAAATAGTTACAATTCTTAGATTTCTTTGCATTGCTTGGTAATGATACTTTGTTTTGTTTTTAATATGCTTTTTATTGGTGCATTGTAATTATATATCATTGTGAGGTTCAAAGTGGTACAAACTTAAATGCACACACACTTTGTGTTTCCCTTCAGCCTCCCTGCTTGGTGAGATTGGCAGTGACGCCTTTATTATGTGGACATATGTTATTTGAACTGTCTCCTTCATTCAGCCGTTCCCCTCCCAGGTCCTCCTCATCCCTCCTGCTCTTCTACTGGTCTCTCCCTCATCTGAAGCCCCTTTTGTTTCCTTTTCTCACATTCCACCCTTGGCTTTCTGACACTGGCTGGTCTCCCTTAGCATAATATTCTCTAGTTCCACCCATTTTCCTACAAATGACATAATTTTGTTCTTTATGGCCAAGTAAAATTCAGTTGTGTATAATATATACCACATTTTCTTTATCCATTCGTCTATTGATGGGCACTTAGGTTGGTTCCATAACTTGGCTAGTGAATTGTGTTGCTAAAAACATGTATATGCATGTATCGATAGAGTATTCTGACTTTAATTCTTTTAGAAAGATACTGAGGGGTGGTGTAGCTGGGTTACATGGTGGTTACATTCCTAGTCTTTTGCAAAACCTCCATATTGATCTCCATAGTGGTTATATTATTTTACAGTTCTACCAGGAGTATAGAAGAGTTCCCATTTTCCTACATGCTTGCCAACATTTATTATTGTTTGTATTCTCTTATTTTATCTTATCTTATTTGTTTATATATATTTTTTGCGGTACTAGGGATTGAACCCAGGGGCATTCTGTCTCAGAGCTACAGCCCCAGCCCTGTTTTATTCTTTATTTTGAAACAGGGTCTCACTAACTTGCAGAAGGCCTCATAAGTTGCTGAGTCTGACTGCGAACCCACGATCCTCCTGTCTCAGCTTCCCAAGTACTGGGATTACAAACGTGCACCACCATGCCCAGCTTATTGTTTGTATTCTTGATGATTGCCATTCTAACTGGAGTTAGATGAACTCTAAGTGTAGTTTTTGTTTGCGTTTCCCTGATTGCTAAAGATGTTGAAAAATTATATATATATATATGTACATATATATATACAGACCATTTATATTTCTTCTTTTGAGAAGTGTCCATCCAGTTCAAATGCCCATTGTGTGTGTGTGTGTGTGTGTGTGTGTGTGTGTGTGTGTGTGTGTTAAGAGTTTTTTTGTTTTGTTTTTGATACTGGGGATTGAACCTAGGGGTATTCTACATCTAAGCTATACCCCCGGCCCATTTTATTTTTAATATTTATTTATTTATTTATTTATTTATTTATTTATTTATTTATTTATTTATTTATTTATGGTACTAGGGATTGAACCCAGGGGCATTCTCCCTCTGAGCTATATCCCAAGCCCTATTTTTAATTTTTTTTATTTTGAAACAGGGTCTCACTAGGTTGCTAAGAGTCTTGCTACATTACTGAGGCTGTCCTCAAACCTGCAATCCTCCCAAGTACTAGGATTACAGCATGCACTAACACACACAACTTTCATTTTTCTTTTTTATTTTGAAACAGGGTCTCACTAAGTTGCTGAGGTCCTAAGTCCTTGAGGCTGGCATCAAGTCTGTGATCCTCCTGTCTCAGCCTCCTAAGTACTGGAATTACAGATGTATGCTACCACACCCAGCCAGTGTTAAGTTCTAAGTTCTTTGTATATTCTAGATATTAGTCCTCTACCAGAGGAGTAGCTGGCAAAGTTTGTCTCCCATTCTATAGGTTCCCTCTTCAAGCCTCTTAATTATTTCCTTTATGAGCAGAAGCTTTTTAATTTGATGCCATCCCATTTATTGATTTTTGGTTTTATTTCCTGAGCTTTAGAGGTTTTATTGAGGAAATCTTTTACCACTGCCTATATGTTAATAAATGACTCAAGCCGGGCATGGTGGCGCACGCTTGTAATCCTTGGGAGGTTGAGACAGAAGGATCCGGGTTCACAGCCAGCCTCAGCTACTTAGTGAGGCCTGCTGCAACTTAGTGAGACCCTGTTTCAAAATAAAGAATAAAAAATACAACTGGGAGTGTAGCTCGGAGGTAGAATGCTCCTGGTTCAATCTCCAGTACCACAAAAAAAATAAATAAAATAATAAAGATAAATAGATAAAGACTCAAGGTATTTTCAGATGCATATGCTTCTCAGTAGTTGATTCAAATATGTTTCTCTTTTTATTTAAAAGTACTTAATTTATTATACTAATTTAAATTTTAAAAAATTTTCCAAGTTTTGAACTCTCATATATTTTAGTTATATATAGTAAACTATTTTTTCTTGGTACTTACCATTTCATAATGTCTTTGATTTTGTTTATGTTCTAGGTGGCTCAGGAGGTACAGTAACTGATCACTCTAAAATCAATGAGATGCAAAAAACTATTTTGGTTCTACAAAGTGAAAAAGCAGAGTCTACCAAAAAAGTTGAAGAACTTGAGGATAAAGTAAAAGACATAAATAAAAAATTGACTTCTGTGGAAAATGACAGAGATGTTTTGAAAAGAGAACAAGAACAGCTAACTGTGGAAAAAAGACAAATAATTGAATGCTGTGAAAGCTTGAAACTGGAATGCAGTAAATTACAGTCTTCTGCTATGAAGCAAAGTGAGCCTGTGACAGAAAACGAAAGAACTCTTTCGCAGAGTTCATCCGCAGAAGAGGTGTTCAGACTACAGCAAGCACTGTCTGGTATAAAACGCTTGGAACTTAATTTTGATTATTGTTTCATTGCATACTGTTGTTTTTAGAGCCAAACATTGAATGATTGAATACTTTGTGAAAATGGAGTATTTGTGGAAGTGACTCTGTAATTTTAGTTGAATTATTTGGTTTGGACTTAGTGCTATAGTTAATAGATCACAAAAAAGAATTTCCTACTAAAAAAGGTCAAGTATTGGTTAGGTGTTTCTCAACCTTTCTTCCTTATTCTTTAAGTATTAATATGGAAGTCAGTGATTTAGGAAGCCACATAGATTTCTGAGAAATGTTTATGTAGTCTTTGTTGTGGGGAGGTATTGGTCGATTTCCTTTAATCTATTCACAACAATATTTTCTGTAACTCATCAAAGCCCACACCTTCCAGTCAGTCAGAGAATGCAGCATTCCATCTTCAAAAATCCATTGTTACCTATTGAAATGATTTCTTGTATTAAAGCAGAGGCCTAAGTGATAAGAGCCATATTTCTTCTATTTTTTTTTTTAATGCCTATGTTGATATTTAGTTACTATACCAGTATTCTGAGGTTTAATCAGATTTGGCTATGTGTGTGTGAGGTACCGGGGATTGAACTCAGAGGCATTTTACCTCTGAGCTACACTCCCAGCCCTAGTTTTTATTCTTTATTTGGAAACAGGGCTTCACTAAGTAGCTGAGGCTGGCTGTGAACCTGCGATCCTCCTGTCTGAGCCTCCCAAGTACTGGGATTACAAGCGTGCACTACCATGCCTGGCTATTGTGGTTTAAGAAACAAGTATTAAATGAACTGGACAGAACACCAGCATTCTCGCCAGGAAAACATAACAGGAGCTCTGTAGCTGAAAAGATGTATTTTATTTTGAACATTTTCCTCTTGTCACAGTGTAAGCTCCCACTCTATTTATTTAACTTATTTTTTTGGAACTGAGATTGCTCTGGAAGTTTCCAGCCCTGTGTACTTGTGACCCCCACATCTGTATCCCTTGCCCAGCTGTTTATCTTGAGCTCCTGGCCTGGTTGACCACCTCTCTCTACATCACATGGTTTTCAAACTTAAGTTAGGTTTAAAGTAAAACCATCACAATCTCCTCCTCCTCTTTCTTTCCCAACTTTGGTAGCATTTGTAGGTTTCTCGAAGTCATCCCCAGCAAGTCCTGTAGGTTGTGTGCCCTTACCTTCTCTCTGGGTGAATGATATTTCAGGCCTGAGCTGCGTGCAGGCAAAGGGAAGCTGCGTGCAGTGGGGTCTGGACTCCTTTATCATTTGGTTTCACTCAGAGGACCTCTGCTCTTTTAGAAGTTTATTTATGATATCAAGTAGTCCATTTGAGTTTATTTGCTTAAAAAACCTACTATCCTTTTCTTCCCCCTTTTTCCATTTCCATTGCCATGGAACTACTTCAGTCAATAATTGCTTTTTGCCTATGGTAACTGTGGCAGATCTCTTAATGGAGCAGAACAGCATAGTGGTTAAGAACAAGACTTAGCTGAAATCCAGTTTTTATCACTAACTAGCTTGCCCAAAGTGAGCAAGCTAGTTAGCATCTCTCTGACTCAATTTTTTTTCCCCCCAGCTATAAGAATGAAATGATAATAGTGTCTTTCTTGTAGTAGTCATAGTACATTCAAGGTTGTATGAGTTACTTGGTGCAAATTTCTCTTTATAACAGTGGCCCATAATGAGTGTTAGAAAAATGCTTGCTGAGCCAGGTGTGGTGGCGCATGCTTATAATCCCAGTTCTTTGGGAGGCTGCAACAAGAGGATTGCAGGTTCAAGACTAGCCTCAGCAACTTAGTGAGATGCTCAGCAGCCTAGCAAGACCCTGTCTTAAAACAAAAAATAAAAGGCGCTGGGGCATAGCTAAGAGGTAGAATGCCTCTGCATTCAGTTCCCCAGTATAGAAGGGGAGGCGGGGGGAGAAGAAAGAAAGGAAGGAGAAAAGATAAGATGGGATGTTAGCTGTTTTTATTCTCTGGTTTCCATGAGTCCTTCAGTTCATTTTTTCATTCTGCAACAAGAATAATTTTTCAAGAAAAAAAAGTTTCTGCACTTTTACTACTTTTTTTTTTGGCAGTACTGGAGATTGAACCCAGGAGCATTCTACCTCCAACCTACACTCTCAGCCCTATTTTTCACTCTTTATTTTGAAATAAGGCTTTCACTAAGTTGTGGAGGACCTCACTAAGTAGCTGAGGCTGAGCAGGTCGTGGTGGTGCATGTTTGTAATCCCAGTGTCTTTACTTTGAAACAGGGTCTTACTAAGTTGCTCAGGCTGGCTGTGAACCTGTGATACCTCCTGTCTCAGCCTCCCAAGTTCTAGGATTACAAGTGTGCTCCATCATGCCTGGCTATTTTTGCTACTTTATGGTTCACAGGAGTTCTTTTTGATTTTGGTTTTTGTACTTGGGATTGAACCCAGGGGCATTCTACTTCTGACCTATACCCCCAGCTCTTTTTTGTTTTGTCACAGGCTCTCACTAAGTTGCTGAGGGTCTTGCTTACTTACTGAGAACTTCAAGATTAAGTCTGAACTTCCTTAGTTGGACTTGTGAGGTCCATCATGGGCTGAGCCCATGGCCTCATTGCCTCTTTAGTTTCAACTCTTCCTATTTCTCTACCATTCTAAGTCTCAGCCATATTGAGTTCTTGGTAGCTCCTTCAGCTAGCAGTATTGTTTCTTAGCTCTGTCACCTTTGCATTTGCTGCCTTCAATGTGTGGGCATCCCTGTTTCTTTTAACTAACTAATCTCATCATATCGGTTTAACGCGGTATCACCTCCACTGGGAGGTAACTGTGCTGCCACTTCTCTCACCCCGTTTGCTCCTTTAGTACTATAATTGTCGTGACTGTGTTATAATCATGCGTTCACTTACTTTTCTTCTGCTCTGAACTGTAAGCTCTTTGAGAGCAAGGACTAAACTTTTTGTCTTGTCTAGTGCTTGGCCTCATGGTAAATGCTCAGTATTTCCCAATTGAATGTTAAATGAATTGCTTCAGCTCAGCTCATGGTACTCTCTTTCTGTGTTCCTCTTCCAGAATCCCTTCTATTTATGGATCTCTATGTAATTTATTCATGTCGTAATCACTTTTGATAACTGAGAGATTATTATATTACTGTAATGTAACTATTAAACATCTATTGCTATTCAGATTTTTTCCCTCCAATCTTAGACCTACCTTATACTATTTCTGGCTACCCAGATTAATGAACTCATTTTGAGACAATTATTGTTAGTATTTTTATCAAGGTAATAATTTAGGACTCATCCAGAATACAATTATAATTTTTTCCTACATTTCCACTGGGTTTTTTTTTTTTTTTTTTTTTCATGGTGCTATGGATCAAACCCCAGGGCATTCTACCTCCAAGTTACATCCTCAGCCTTTTAAATTTAATTCTATTTATTTTATTTTATTTTTTTGTTTTGTGGTACTGAGGATTGAACCCAGGGGTATTCTACCTCTGAGCCACACCTCCAGCCCTGTTTTATTCTTTATTTTGAAACAGGGTCTCACTAAGTTGTCGAGGGCCTCACTAAATTGCTGAGGTCCTCCCAAGTACTGGGATTACAAGAATGCATCACCCCACCCAGCTTATTTTTTATTTTGAAACAGGGTCCTGCAAGGCTGCTGAGAGTCTCACTACATTGTTGAGGCTGTCCTTGAATCTGCAATCCTCCTGTCTCAACCTCCCAAGTACTGGTATTATAGGCATGCACCACAATGCTCAGCTCCTGTTTTATTTTTTATTTGGAAACAAGGTCTTGCTAAGTTCCTGAGAGCCTCACTAAGTTGCTGGGGCTGGCTTTGAACCTCCTGTCTCAGCCTCCCAAGTACTGAAATTACAGGTGTGGCCACCATGCCCAGCAAAGAATTGGATTTAACATGATTTTTAACTGGCATTTATATTATATTTTTGATATAGTCAAAATAGAAATATAAAATGACAAAAATATCTTTCACTCAGAACTGTTAATATTTGTTTCTTGTGCTTATGAATATGCTTTATTTTAATGGGCTCCATTTCTGAGTTTAATATGGGAAGCAATTATTAAGATATTCTGAATAATTTTAATGTCAGGTTCATTTATTGTTTTTACAGATGCTGAAAATGAAATAATGAGACTGAGTAGTTTAAACCAGGTAACCTCATAAGAGAAAACTTTTAGCATTGGTTTACTAAGAAAAAGTAGTTTGATTAATTAGAGTTTCTTATTTTGTTTTTTCTTACAAATTCATGTGAACTTAACCTAGGAACTTTCCTCACAGTAAATTTTTTTTTTTTTTTTTGTAGTATAGAGTGTTGGACCCAGGAGTGTTCTACCTTTGAGCTACACCCCTAGTCCTATTTTATTTTTTATTTTGAAACAGAATCTCAGTAAGTTGCTGAGGGTTTTGCTAAGTTGCTGAGACTGTCCTCAAACCTGTGATCCTCTTGTCTCAGCTTCCCAAATACTGGAATTATAGGCATGCTCCACCATGCCTGCCCTCTGCAAATTAATTTGATGACAATTACGTGTATAGAGAGTGGAAGCAAATCCTATATCTAAGTGAAGAATACATTTTGATTTTCTTTAAGAAATTCAGGGAGTTGTTTTTTCTATTAATTGCAAGTTATTTTGTAAATATAGTTTTATATTTTTTTCAAGCATAATAAAATCCTCTGTAAGGATGTCTACAATAAGTGACTGACTTTAGATGGTCCTATATTACAATCTTCTAATTTTACATAAACCTAACAAAATACTGAGTAGAAACACACAACTGTTTAGCTAGCCTGCATTTTTGTAAACTGGATATTTCTTGTTCTCTAAAAACACTGCTTTAACATTTTTGTAGGATAACAATCTTGCTGAAGACAATCTGAAACTTAAAATGCAGGTCCAAGTTTTAGAAAAAGAGAAGGCATTATTCAGTCAAGAAAAGGTGGGTGTTATATATATGGGAACAGAGTTAAAATGGTGTATTATAGTTCACAGCTAAGGGCTGGCTTATATCAAAATGGAATGTTCAGTTATAGAGAGTTCTGAGGACACAGCTGATCTCATTGATGCTTGTCAGGCCACTGCAAAGTACCTGGGCAAGGTTCAGGGTATGTGCGGCTGGCCAGAGTTTATGTGGAGAGATAAGCCTGTAGGCACACAGATATGAGCAGAAAAGATAGGACCTGCTTTAGTTTCTGCTGAAGTTCTGACCACGGCAGCACACACAGGTGGGTCGGGAAGGTCTAGAATGTATATACTATAGTATATACTGCTTATATGCCCCAGCATGTGTCCACCATGGTAGACAGGAATTTCTTACTGATGAAGGCTAAAAAGGGGACAATTCAGTGGTAGAAATAGAGTTGTTTTGTTTTTGTTTTGTTGTGTTTTTGTAGATGTTGGTAGCAAGGGTGGAATAGGATTCTGTAATGCAGTGTTGGGTATGGAGAAAGGTATTTTTATGTTCATACTACTTAGGAATAATTCCTTCTCTACAACAGATGTTTGAATATAGCACAGTTGAAAGTTGGCATTAAGTTAAAGGCCAGTGTTTCAGCTCATTTTAAATTCTTAATTTTTTAAAAGCAATACATATTTACTGATATATGTATTCAGTAATAGATACTGAAGAACTTCAGGTAGTACAAGTGGAGTATCCTTTACACATCTGTCTCTTGGCCTCTTCTCCACAGGCAGTCTTTGTAACCCATTTCTAGTATATCTCACCAAACTATTTCAGTGCATATATATGTATATACACACACACACACACACACACACACACACACACACACACAGAATTTTTGTTGTTGTTGTTCTGGGGATTTAATCCAGAGACATTCTACCTCTGAGCTACACCTCCAGCCCTTTTTATTATTTTTTGTTTTGAAACAAGTTCTCACTAAGTTGCTGAGGGTCTTGCCAAGTTGCTGAGACTGGCCTTGAACATGCAATTCTCCTGTCTCAGCCTTCCAAGGTATAACACCACACTGAGCCTATATATAGCTGTGTAGGTGTGCACACATGTGCGCCCTGGGGATTGAACCCAGGGGCATTCTACCTCCAAGCTAAACCACTGCACTGGGTTTATAAACAGGATTTCACTAAGTTGCTACGTGTCTTGCTAAATTTCTGAGGCTGGCCTTGAGCCTTCAATCCTTCTGTTTCAGCCTCCCAAGTACTGGGATTACAGGTGTGTACCACCACACCTGGCTTATATATAGCTTCTTTCTTTCTTTTCTTTTTTTTTTTTTTGTGGTACTGGGGGCTGAACCTAGGGGCATTCTACCTCTGAGCTACACTCCCAATCCTATTTTTTATTCTTTATTTTGTTTTTTTGTTTGTTTGTTTGTTTCGTTTTGTACTGGGAATTGAACCCACAGGCATTCTACCTCCAGCTATATCCCTAGGCTGATTTTATCTGATTTTATTTCTTATTTGGAAACAGGGCCTCACTACTTTGCTGAAAGCCTTGTGAAGTTGCAGAGACTGGATTTGAACCTGCAATCCTCCAATCTCAGCCTCCCACGTACTGGTATTACAAGCATGTGCCACCACACCCAGCTTATTCTTCATTTTGAAACAGTGTCTCACTAAGTAGCTGAGACTGGCCCCAAACCCGGATCCTCCGTTCTCAGCCTCCCAAGTACTGGGATTACAAGCATGCACCACCACGCCCGGCATATATAGCTTTTTAAAAACACAAATGTCGGTATATACCTTACACTGTTCTCACCTACCTTAACATTTCAGCACCTTTCCGCATCAATATATTGGCAATATATTGGCAGTGTTTCTCAACAGGGCTGCAATCAGCATTTTTTTTTTTTTTTTTTTTTTTTTTTTTTTTGCGATACTGGGGATTGAACTCAGGGGCATTCTACCTCCGAGCTATACCCCCAGCCCTATTTTTTATTCTTTATTTTGAAACAGGGTCTCACTAAGTTGCAGAGAGCCTCACTAGGTAGCTGAGGCTGGCCGCGAACCTAGATCCTCTAGTCTCAGCCTCCCAAATGCTGGGATTACAAGTGTGCGCCACCACGCCCGGCTTGCAATCAGCATTTTTAAATGGGAAAGTTCATAATTGTTTGCACTGTTCTATACGTTACAGGATCTTTGCCACCACTCTTTGTTTCTGCTTCTGTTGTATTCTGTTCTTTGTCTGACTGGCCTGCGTGTACTCTGTATTTGCAGACCTCTACAATTACCTGGTAGGGCCTGCAATTGTTCATACTTTTGGATTCTGTGGCTTTTCCTCATAGCTATTTTTTTCTTTCTTTTGATGTTTAGAAGTCCACTGTAACTCTTTCTTGTGTCTTTCATGGCTAAGAATGCTGGAAGTATGTTTGCTCATAAGGGTCCACCTGAATAAAGAAAGTTTGTGGCTCTCCTAAGTGTACAATAACTTTTAGAAAGACCTAGAATGCTGTTTCCATCTTCCAAGTGTAGTTCTGAATTAGCTTTTGAATTGAAAAGAAATGAGAACTGTGGTAAAATGTTCTAATAGCTTTTCTTGGTCTCTTATAAAACATTAGGAATTTGAGTTTTTATTTAAAGTAGATTCCATAGAAGTTTGATTTTTGAAACTCTACAAATGAAGGCTTTAGAGCAATATATAGTTTATTGCAAACATCATAATCAGATGTTGAAATAGTATTGAAGCATTAAATGCTAAGTAATAGACTATGAGATGCATATATAGATCCATATTCAGGAATGTCAGATTTAAGACAGGGAAATCTAGTCTGCTCAGAAGGCAAAGGAAGAAATGTGGATACTTTCTTGGGCCAAGAAAAGGTTCCATATTCTGACAGAAGTAACTAGTAAGGTAAATTCTTTTAACGAGGAGAAAGAAGCCTTTTATTTTCTAATTAGTAAAAGCCTGAGAGTGAAGAAGTATTGAGTTTTCACTTTTATTTCGTCTGTGGCTGTGGGTGACTGATGGTAGGGAGTGGAAGTGAAAAGAGCCAGGCGACTAGAGGCGTTTTGTGAAGTCTGTGGCAGGGTGTGGGGTGCGGGAAGCAGCGCTGGGAGCGGACAGGCAGGTCTCCACTGGGGAAGGCCTTGTGTGAAGAAATTAGCTGCAAAGCAGAGTTGTCACATCTTGTAAAATTGCACATGGACAAAGACTGGATAGTTGAATTCTGTATATCATTATTAAGGTATTGCTCAATAATGTTTCCAGTACAGAGCATTTAAAATACATCTCTTTATCACTGTGTATGTTTGGGTAATGTTTCAGTATCTCTTCTTCAATTAACCATATGTGTCCCCCTTCCCTCTTATCATTTAAGGAAGAACTTCAGATATCACTCTCAAAATTGAATAATGAATATGAAGTAATTAAAAGCACAGCTACAAGAGACATGAATTTGAATTTAGAATTACATGACTTAAGACTTAACTTGGAGGCAAAGGAACAAGAACTGAATCAGAGTATTAATGAAAGGGAAATGCTGATGGCCGAGTTAGAAGAATTAGACAAACAGAACCAAGAAGCTACAAAGGTAACAAAATTGCCTCAAAGATAATGAGGTCCAAAGTAGCACATGCTGGTTAGTAGACTGAGTGCCAGGTGAACATGCAGAAATGATGAATGTAATTTAACTTTTAATTGGTATTTTAGCTTGTTAATGTTCATAGAGACTAACACACTTTCTATGAAGTGCTAGTTAGTAAATAATAACGTGAACTCCTTATTATCATCTCAATTGCAACTGCTGGACTCTGCAGTTGTGATATGTAAGCAAATAAGCAATGACTTGGCCAATGATTTGGCCAGTGAGCTGTAGTGTTAATTCCTGCCCGAGAGCTTAAGAGTTGAAAATATACAACATATATCATTTACCTTCTTTAGCTTAAAATTCTGAGTCCTAAGATGATAAAATAGACTTGACATAAGAAATTTATAGATAGCCGGGCGTGGTGGCGCACGCTTGTAATCCCAGCATTTGAGAGGCTGAGACCGGAGGATCCTGGTTTGCGGCCAGCCTCAGCTACCTAGTGAGGCACTGGGAAACTTAGCGAGACCCGGTTTCAAAATAAAGAATACAAAATAGGGCTGGGGGTATAGCTCGGAGGTAGAATGCCCCTGAGTTCAATCCCCAGTACCGCAAAAAAAAAAAAAAAAGAAATTTATAGATAATTTTATAGGGGATATTAGGATAGAAAATTGCTTTTAAGAAAGATTAGAAATATCTTCTATTATGTGTGAAATTTTACAAAATTTCCATTAGGCACTAAAATGAGAAAATGTTATAAAATTACCATGTTAATTTTTGTTTCAGCATGTAATTTTGATAAAAGATCAGCTATCAAAACAGCAAAGTGAAGGAGATAACGTCATCAGGAAATTGAAACAAGATCTAGATGATGAAAGAAAAAGAGTTCTTCAACTTGAGGATGATAAAATGAATATTACTAAAGAGTTAGATGCGCAGAAAGAAAAGTTAACTCAAAGCGAGCTGGTCCTCAGTGATTTGCATTTAACCAAGCAGAAGCTTGAAGATAAGGTAGATGACTTAGTGGATCAGTTGAGCAGATCACAAAAAGATAGTCTAAACATACAGAAAGAATACCTTGAACTTAAGGAACATGTTAGGCAAAATGAAGAGGAGCTGTCTAGAGTCAGAAATGAATTAACTCATTCTCCTAATCAAGACTCCGACAGTAATTTTAAGGATGACTTACTTAAAGAAAGAGAAACTGAAGTTAGAAACTTAAAGCAGAATCTTTCAGAAATAGAACAGCTCAATGAAAATTTAAAGAAAGTTGCTTTTGATCTCAAAGTCGACAATGAAAAATTGGTTTTAGCATGTGAAGATGTAAGACATCAATTGCAAGAATCTATTGATGGTAACAATCAGATTTCTCTTGAAAAAAACACTATTGTAGAGACTCTAAAACGAGAGAAAGAACAGATAGAAGCAAAATTGTGGCAGGCAGAAAGGAGGCTGTTGGAACAAACAGACAAGTATAAGCAAACTATCGAGGAACTATCAGATGCCCGTAACTTGAATACCTCTGCCTTACAGCTGGAACACGAGCGTTTAATTAAACTCAGTCAAGAGAAAGACTTTGAAATAGCAAGACTCAAAAAGAATATTGAGCAAATGGCTACCAATCATAAGGAAACTAAGGAAATCTTGGCATCTAATTTAGAGGAACAGAAGCGTTTGACACAGCTTGTGAGTGAGAAAGATATTTTTATTGAAAAACTCAAAGAAAAAAGTTCAGAACTGCAGGAGGAATTAGATAAGTGGTCTCAGGCCTTAAGAACAAATGAAACTTTAAAGCAGACCATAGAGGAAAAGGACAGAAGTCTTGGATCCATGAAAGAAGAAAACAATCACCTACGAGAAGAACTGGAACGACTCAGAGAACAGCAGAGTCGAGCCATGCCTGTGGTTGAGCCTAAACCCCCCGACAGTATCACAGAACTAGAATCTGAGGTGTCGCAACTGAATATAATCAAGGATCACCTAGAAGAGGAGGTTAAACATCATCAAAAGATAATTGAAGATCAAAACCAGAGTAAGATGCAACTCCTTCAGTCTTTACAGGAGCAGAAGAAGGAAATGGATGAGTTTAAATACCAGCATGAGCAAATGAGCATCACACATACCAAGCTCATTTCAGAGAAAGATGAAGAAATTACCAATTTGCAAAAAACCATTGAACAAATAAAAGCCCAGTTGCACGAAGAGAGACAGGACATTCAAACAGAGAATTCTAATATTTTTCAAGAAACGAAAGTTCAGAGCCTTCATATAGAAAATGGAAGTGAAAAACATGACTTATCTAAAGCTGAAACTGAAAGATTAGTGAAAGGAATAAAAGAACGAGAGCTGGAAATTAAACTTCTAAATGAAAAGAATATATCTTTAACTAAACAGATTGACCAGCTGTCCAAAGATGATGTGGGTAAACTCACACAGATTATCCAGCAGAAAAACTTGGAGATACAGGCTCTTCATGCTAGAATTTCTTCAGCTTCCTATACCCAGGATGTTGTTTACCTTCAACAGCAAGTGCAGGCCTACGCTATGGAAAAAGAAAACGTCTTAGCTGTTCTGAATGAGAAGACTCGGGAAAATAGCCAACTAAAAACAGAGTATCACAAAATGATAGATATACTTGCTGCCAAAGAAGCAGCCCTCATTAAACTGCAAGATGAAAATAAAAAGTTATCCAGTAGATTTGAAAGTAGTGGCCAAGATATGTTTAGAGAAACTATTCAGAATTTATCACGGATCATTCGAGAAAAAGATATCGAAATAGATGCACTAACTCAGAAGTGTCAGACTTTACTGTCTGTTTTACAGACTTCCAACACTGGTAATGAGGTTGGGGGTGTTAATAGTAATCAGTTTGAGGAGCTCCTACAAGAACGTGATAAATTAAAACAGCAAGTTAAAAAAATGGAAGAGTGGAAGCAGCAGGTGATGACTACAGTCCAAAATATGCAGCATGAGTCAGCCCAGCTTCAGGAAGAGCTCCATCAACTTCAGGCACAAGTTTTGGTGGACAGTGATAATAATTCTAAACTACAAGTGGATTACACTGGACTCATACAAAGTTATGAACAGAATGAAACCAAACTCAAAAATTTTGGGCAGGAATTAGCACAAGTTCAGCACAGCATAGGGCAACTTTGCAGTACCAAAGATCTTCTTTTAGGAAAACTTGATATTATTTCACCCCAGCTCTCTTCTGGCTCATCACATACCTCCCACTCGGCAGAGTCTCCCAGAGCAAGTAAGTCTGCTGAACCAAATGAGTCTTCTCAATTTCTTCAACAAGAAGTGGAAGAACTAAGAAAATCACTGCAGGAAAAAGATGCCACAATTAGAACTCTCCAGGAAAATAATCACAGGTTGTCTGATTCAATTGCTGCCACCTCAGAGCTAGAAAGAAAAGGACATGAACAAACTGATTCAGAAATTAAGCAGCTAAAGGAGAAACAAGATGTTTTACAAAACTTACTTAAGGAAAAAGACCTCTTAATCAAAGCCAAAAGTGATCAGTTACTTTCTTCAAATGAAAACTTCACTAACAAAGTGAATGAAAATGAGCTTTTGAGGCAGGCAGTAACAAACCTGAAGGAGAGAACATTAATTTTAGAAATGGAAATTTCTAAACTAAAAGGAGAAAATGAAAAAATATTGGAAAAATCCAGGGGAAAGGAAACAGAATATCAAGCATTACAAGAGACTAACATGAAGTTTTCTATGATGCTGCGAGAAAAGGAGTTTGAGTGCCATTCAATGAAGGAGAAGGCTCTTGCATGCGAGCAACTGTTGAAAGAAAAAGAACAGGTATGTTCTAGAGAGGAGTATTGTAGAAGGAAGTTAGGGTGAAGGAGGTTTTTTATTTTTAATTCATTAGTTACTTTATTGATGTAGTCTTTGAAGAGGACGAGCTTATTCATTTAGAAATTATTTCGTGGGATTGTGTTTCATCTAAGTAAACTTTCCTCAGAGTTATCTCGAAGTTTCTCCAAATTATTAGACATTTCCTAGTGTTTTTAGTAGATTGAGTTTTATAGCCTGATGAGTAGAAAAATAGGATTTATTAACAATATTTTCTTTAGAAAGTAGAAGTGAGTTACCAGAGGGATCACTTTAACCAAATTTTAGGCATATTTCAGTAACTGCTATAATGATTAAGCATCTTAGAGACTCTCATATGAAAGGGAAGCACCATGAAATACACTGGACATCTTTGACCATGATCTTCAGTAAGAAATATTCTTACATTGTGACACAGTAAATATGTGTGTGTGTGTGTGTGTGTGTGTGTGTGTGTGTGTGTGTAACTGAAAAGACGTTTAAGGAAACAAATTACCCTTATTTCATGTGAAGCTCTGTTAAAAAAAGAAAATGCTGGATGATCCATTAAATTGACTTTAATGGATCAATTAGTCACACTTATGATACAATCATAAGTCACAGCAGTTACATTAAGCATAAGTAGTACTTTAAACAGAGTAGGCTTCCAAAAATATTCTAATCCTAGCTCTGTCTCAGGTTGGAACTCTGGGTGTATTTTGGCCTTAATGGTTTGTTTATTTCACCATGAAATGGAGGGTCCATGGAGGTTAAAATAGAAAGTATCCGTAGCTTTGATATTCAGAGTTCTATGTGGTCATTTTAAGCCGATTTAATAAGCTTGTTTTCATGAATATTTTACATGCTTATTTTAATAAGAATTATTGAAAATCTGTTACGTCATATTATGATAAGTACTTTATGGGCTAGTTTGGTGGTGCCTTTTCTTTTTTCTTTTTCTTTTTTTTTGAACTCAGGGGCATTCTACCTCCGAGCTACACCCGCAGCCCTATTTTTTATTCTTTATTTTGAAACAGGGTCTCACTAAGTTGTGGAGTGCCTAACTAGGTAGCTGAGGCTGGCCGCGAACCCGGATCCTCAGGTCTCAGCCTCCCAAATGCTGGAATTACAAGCATGCGCCACCATGTCCGGCTTTGGTGGTGCCTTTTCTACTGTGATTTCTATACTTTGGATAGTAGAAATTCTGAAAAGAGATGATAGAAGCGGAATATTCATAAAATGCTTCTTGAACGTTGACACACTGCCAGGCACAAGATGCAAAATGATTTAACTTCTTTTGCCAGTTAAGTTCTTAGAGTCTTGGATTATTTGATAAGTAGCTAGACTGATTTTCATTGTTGAGGTCTTCCTGAGATAATTTTAGCTTTGATGATACTGGTCTGTAGCTGGTGTGAAAGAAACTCTTCAGGGTAGAGCCTCCCATTGTTCATTAACCAACAGTGGGTATAGTGTCTTATAGGTTGTAAAAATATTAACAGAAGAATGTAGAACAATAAGGTTCTATTGTACTATATATATATATATATATATATTTTTTTTTTTTTTTTTTCTTTTTTGCAGTTTTGGCATTTGGTACCATTTAGCTCTATTTCATTGATGTTTATGGGTCTAAAGTGAAGATTTTATTTAGATTCTCCTACTTTTTAGGAAGCTTCCCTAAGTAGTTCTTAAATATTGTACTGTGAGAGTAGTATAAATTAATCAGTTTCTCTATATGTTTTTGTGGTACCTGTAAGTTATACAGGTCAAACATCCATAATCCAAAAAATCCAAAATTCAAAACTTTTTGAATGCCAACATAATAGATTTTAGGTTTTCAGATTAACTATGCTTACTAGGTAAAGTATGGAAATTTCCAAAATCCAAAAGAAATCTGAAATTGAAAATGCTTTTTGGTCCCAAGCATTTCAGATAAGGGATACTCAGTCTGTATTTTGAATATAAAACATTTTTATTTAGGAAAAAAGATATGTTCTCCAAATTGTTTAATTTCTCAAGCATTTGCTCTTTTTAATATAAAAAAATTAACCAAAAGACTATTTGGGAAATATTGGCCTCCTTATTCAGGAGTAGGTATTGAGACAAAAGGAAATACAGATTGTTTTGGGGGTTTTTTTGTTGTTTTTTTACTAGGGATTTAATCCAGAGGCGTTCTCTCTCCACGCTACACCCCCAGCCTGATTTTACTTCTTATTTGGAAACAGGGTCTCACGAGGTTACTGAGAGCCTTGCTAAATTATGGAGGCTGACTTTGAACCTGTGATCTTCCTGTCTCTGCCTCACAAGTACTGGGATTACAAGCCTGTGCCACCACACCCAGCTGGAAATACAGTTTTACATTTTGGTTTCAGTGATTTATCTTGGGGGATGCATTGTGTATTCTTTTTACTCCGTTTGTTTGTTTTTGTTTGTTTGTTAATGGGGATTAAACACAGAGGCATTCTGCCTGTGAGCTACAGCCCCTGCCCTTTTTCATTTTTTTATTTTGAAATGGTCTCACTAAGTTGCACAAGGTCTCATTAAATTGCTGAAGCTGGCCGTGAACCTGTGGTCTTCCTGCCTCAGCCTCCCAAGTACTGAGATTAAAGGCATGTACCACCATGCCCAGCATCACCTCCCTATATTTGTGTGTGTGTGTGTGTGTGTGTGTGTGTTACTGGGGATTGAACTAGGGGTGTTCTACCTCTGAGGTATACTCTCATCTGTTGGAGACCAACAGTGCTCAAGGTCTGTTTTTGCAGACTCACAGGTGCATAGAAGTTTGTTTCTGCAGGAATGCAGATTCTCATAACATGTGCTGATTACTGACCAAGGGCAAGAGTATTGTTTTGTCTCAAGATGTTTATTCAGACTGTTACAGTAAGAACTGTGTGAATATTTGTTCTTTGAAGCTTGGACCTAGAGATGATTATTTTCACAGATGGAACTATTGTGAGAAAGCTTTAACCTTGAAGTACACGTTGATGCTCTAAAAAGTATGTAAGGGCTGAGCTGAATAAACTCGGGGCTACAGTATTCACTGACAGTCCTCCCAAATCTATCTCTTGTCTTTCTTTCTTTTTCTTAATCCTCCCTCCCCCTTTCAGGACCATTCAACTTTGCCAGGCAGGCACTGGCACTCATCCCTATTTTATTTTGATTTTGAAACAAGGTCTCACTAAGTTGCTTAGGCTAGCTTTGAACCTTGAGATCCTCTTGTCTTAGCCTCCCAAGTACTGGGTTTATAAGCATGTGCCACCATTCCCAGCCTCCCCCTTGTTTTAAGAATTGGTGTCTTTCTATGTTGCCCACCTGGCCCTCAACTCCTAGACCCAAGTTATCCTCCCGTCTCAGCCTTCCAAGTAGCTGGTACTACAGGCATACACCACTGTGCCTAGTTTATATATTCTTAAAGAAATGAGAAGTTTACATGAACATGTAAAATAATACTAAACTATAGATTTCACTTGACATGCATATTTATAAAAGAGTAGACTTGTCTATAAACTGCCTTGACTGTGTGTATGTGTGTGTGTGTGTGTGTGTGTGTGTGTGTGTGTGTGTGCGCGCGCTTTTTAGAATTCTAGCTATGATCTGAAATTCATGGTCCTACTGTTACAGTGAAGGGTTATCTTTTTTCTGTTGTCAATATATCGAACTTGTGTGGAATGCTTTCAGGAACACATTTTTCTTGCTGTTTAGCAAGATATC
Source organism: Graphiurus murinus (assembly GCA_004027655.1). Lineage (NCBI taxonomy): Eukaryota > Metazoa > Chordata > Mammalia > Rodentia > Gliridae > Graphiurus > Graphiurus murinus. Next base: position 14,813 of record PVLC010008474.1, on the reverse strand, counting down.
ACTCCAGAGTTGCTTTCACTAAGTTGTTGCCAAAATGTTCTTTTAACATAGTCTACACCACTGAGTGCAGTAGTGCATGCCTATGATCCCAGTACTTAGGAAGCTGAGACAGGAGGAATACAGGTTTGAGAACAGCCTCAGCAATTTAGCAGTTTTCCTTTTTTCAAAAAGGAAAAGCACTGGGTGTGTAGCTTTGATGCAGAATGCCCCTGGGTTCAATCCCCAGTACTAAAATAAAATAAGTAATAAAATAAAATATAGGATGCACATATGAAATGAATTCTCTTTCTCTTTTGCCAGACACTTGACACCATTACTTTCTCTAACAGTTGTGTGTACCTGATGAATGGACACTTGTATGCATACACACACACAGGAAGAAACACATCCCATTGGTGGTTTGGGTGGGTCTATGAACACTGTTGTATAGAGTAAATTTAGAGAGATTTTTGATTTTAGGGTTTCTTTAAAGATATTTCTAATAAACATTTTCTTTTAGAATACTTTTAGATTTGTAGAAAAGTTGCAAAGATAACAGAGTTCTCGTAATACTCATAGCTAGCTTCCTTTATTAGTAACATCTTAATAATAGTTAATAATAGATGCGAAGATAGCAGAGAGAGTTCTCATATACCCATATCTAGTTTCTCTTATAATTAACATTATTATAATGCATTTGTCACTGCTAATGAATCAGCAGTGTATTGAGGCATTACTATTAACTAAAATTCATACTTTTTTTGAATTCTTTGTCAAATGTCTTTTCCTGTTCCAGATGCCCCCTTTAGATGTCATATCTCCGTAGGGTCCTCTAGATTGACAGATTGTCATACTTCTCTTGTGCTTGTTGACTTTGACATGATTAATTTTGTTTTTAAAATTGTTATTTAATGAAGAAAATGTCTCTTTTAAAATGTATTTTTCTTTAAAGTTATTTCTTTCCAAAAGGGCAAGACTGGGGAGTTAAATCAGCTTTTAAATGCAGTTGAATCGATGCAGGAGAAGACGGTTATGTTTCAACAGGAGAGAGACCAAGTCATGTTGGCTCTGAAACAAAAACAAATGGAAAACGGTGTCCTACAGAATGAGGTATGCTTTCACTTTAAAGGAACAGTAAGTCAGACAACAAATTTAGTAACTTCTAAGATAACTGGAAAGACAACTAAGTAAAATGAATTTTGTCTTTGTTGATTTTTCTTAGTCTTCCTCTGATGTGCAAAAGTAGGATTTTGGTACCCCAGGGTACATTTTATTAGTTTCAGAAGTGGAAGCCAAGCCAGGCACGGTGGCACATGCTTGTAATCCCAGCATTTGGGAGTCTAAGACCGGAGGACCCGGGTTCACAGCCAGCCTCAGCTTTCTAGTGAGGCACTCTGCAACTTAGTGAAACCCTGTTTCAAAATAAAGAATAAAAAAGAGGTCTGGGGGTATAGCTCGGAGGTAGAATGCCCCTGAGTTCAATCCCCAGTACCACAAAAAAAAAAGTGGAAGCAATGGCCCAGGCATATCTTAGATATAAGAAAAACTTCTCACCCATAAAATAATGAAAAAAAAAAGTGAGATTTACTGAAAAAGCAGTTGGTCACAGAGAACCTAGTACTTTTGTATAATTCCATTTTCCATTGTAGCCACAGCAAATGAGATCTTACAAAGTAAAGCTTTCAGCTGGGTGTTTTGGCGCACACTTGTAATCCCAGTACTTGTGAGGCTGAGACTGGAGGATCCAGGTTCATGGCCAGCCTCAGCTACTTAGTGAGTCCCTCCGCAACTTAGTGAGACCCTGTTTCAAAGTAAGGAATAAAAAATAGGACTGGGGGTGTAGCTTGGAGGTAGAATGCCCGAGTTCAATCCCCAGTACCAAAAAAATAAAGTAAAGCTTTCAGATGAATATTCACTATGATTTCAGGAGAATTTTTTCATAGCATAAATATGTCTTACAGTAATGAGACATTAGTATACAATAATAAATTTCAATAATGGGAAAAAGATCTGATAAAGTGGTTTGTGGGGGTGGGGGGGAAGGAAACATTATATAGCAGAAAAGTAAAAAAATGTCCTCTACCTAGGTTCAACACTTACGTGACAAAGAATTACGGTTAAACCAGGAGGTAGAGAGATTGCGTAACCATCTTATAGAAACGGAAGATTCTTATACCCGGGAAATTTTGACTGCAGAAGATAGAGAGGCTAAACTAAAAAAGAAAGTCACAGCATTGGAGGAAAAGCTAGTTTCATCCTCTAATGCAATGGAAAATGCAAGGTAATTTTTTCTTTTTCTTTGCATTAACTTTAACTTAGTACTTCTTAAGTGTCAGACTCAGTATTTTTTCATACCCTGTTTTTTTGAAATTCATTGTTTCTATCTTACAGATGAACAAACAGGGTAAAGAGATTTAAAAACCAGGCACACAGAGCATATGTGCGTGCATTTCACACATACTTGGTGTCTGGTATTCAAACTCTCTACCTCTTCACTCTCATCTTAGATTTGCCACTTGTTGTCTTAGGAGAATAGTCTGAAATTCTGACTGATTTAATTGACTCTGTTCAGCTCCCAAAGAACTGATTTTTTATGATTTTATTTTTCATTGAATGATCTAAGGTCAAACTAGGTATAGTTATTAGACGGGCAAGAATAAAAGAAGCACCAAACTAAAGACAGGTCAGCATGAAGAATAAACTCTTGGTCAGTGTACTTTTTAGTGATTTCATCTCTGCTTAAGAATTTTAAACTTTTTACTCTTAATAAAATGTTTTTATTCTTTTTAAATTTTTATGACAAAAACACTATACTTCCCACTTCAGGAAAATCACACACACAAACCAAAAGAACAAAGCAGATATCCCCACTCACCCAAGATAATTTTTTATTTTTTATTTATTTTTTTGGTACTTTGTTATGCATTTGTGTTTGTGTGTATATATCTTTTTAGAAGCAAAAATAAGATCATACTATTTAGTGCTGTTTTGTAACCTTTTTCTCTTACTAACATGTCAGTATACATTAAGCCATATATTTCTGCAATATCATTTTATGGCTACATACTATACCATTATTTGGATTTATCATAATTCCTTTAACCTAATCATTTATTGTTGAACATTTTAGATGTTTCAACTTTCCAAAATCACTAAGGGTATTGTCATGATATCCCAAGACATGAATTTTTTTCTTGAGGACAGATGATTTCCTTAGAGTTTTGAGAAATACAACTTTGGATTAGGGGCATTTCAGAACTTTTGAGATCATGCTGCCCAATTGTTTTCTGGAACAGCTGATGTCTGTTTCATCCCTGTCAGTCCGATGTGCATCTTTCTACCCGCTCTCTTGCTGTGCGTGGTGCAGAGGGAGATCACAGACACACCCATCTGCAAAGAGACTATGGGCCAGTAGAGACAGCATTTCTTTTTTTTATGCTTTTATTGGTGCATTATAGTCTCGCGTCATAATTAAATCATATTTTCAGTGACATACATGCACACAGCACTTGGTTCCCCCCTTGCCTCCCCATCTCCCCCTTTCCCAATACAGAGTACTGACATTGACATTGGTATTTTCACATATGTACACATAACTGATGGTAGGAAGTCCTTCAGTGATCCTCACTTTTCCCCCTTCTTTTTCCCCCAGATCACCTCCCTGCCTCCTCTGAGGTTTTTCCTCCATTATATGGAGTCCCTCTGGTGTCCTAATTATTCCCTAGCGTCCACATATTAGAGAAAACATATGTCCCTTCACTCTCTATGACTGGCGAATCTCACTTAACGTAATGTTCTCCAGGTCCTTCCATTTTCTTACAAATGACATAATTTTGTTCTTCTTTGTTGCTAAGTAGAATTCTATTGTGTGTATATCGCATAATTTTGTAGTCCATTCCTCTGTTAATGGACACCTAGGTTGGTTTCATAATTTGGCTATTGTGAATTGTGCTGCTGTGAACATGGGTATGCATATATTACTGTAGTTCTCTGGTTTCAACCCCTTTGGAAAAGATAACTAGGAGTGGTATAGCCAGATCATATGGTGGATCCATTCCCATTTTTCTGAGAAATCTCCACTCTGATCTCCATAGTGGCTGAACTAATTTGCAATCCCACCATTGTTTTCTAGAACAGCTGATGTCTGTTTTATACCTGTCAGTCTGATGTGCATCTTTCTACCTGTCCTCTTATTATGCATGGTGCAGAGGGTCTTTGATCCATCTTGAGTTGACCCCTGTGCAGGGTGACAAGTAAAGATTTAGTTCCATTTTTCCACAACTGGATAACCAGTTTTCCCAACACCATTTGTTGAAAAGGCTGTCTTTTCGCCAACATATGTGTCTAGCACCTTTGTTGAAAATCAATTGCCTATAAGTGTGTAGATTTGTTTCTGTATCTTCTATTCTGTTCCATTGGTCTGTCTCTTTTTGTGCCAATACCATGCTGGGGTTTTTTTGTTTGTTTGTTGTTTTGTTTTGTTTTGTTTTTCTGTACTGGGGAATCAACCTAGAGGCATTCTACTTCTGAGCTATATCCCCAGCCCTATTTTTTATTCTTTATTTTGAAACAGGGTCTCACTAAGTTGCAGAGGGCCTCACTAAGTAGCTGAAGCTGGCTGTGAACCCAGATCCTCCAATTTCAGCCTCCCAAGTACTAGGATTACAAGCATGTGCCACCATGTCCGGCACCCTGCTGTTTTTATTATATAGCTCTATAGTATAATTTGAAATCAAGAATTATGATGCCTCCTGCATGGATCTTATTGCTGAGAATTGCTTTGGCTATTCTGGGTCTTTTGTTTCTCCATATGAAAGTTAATACTGATTTTTCTAGGTCTATGAAGAATGACATTGGCATTTTGGTAGGGATTGCATTGACTCTGTAGATCAGTTTTGGTAGAATGGCCATTTTGATAACATTTATTCTGCCTCTCCAAGAGCAAGGGTTCCATCTGCTAAGATCTTCAGTTTCTTTCTTTAGTGTTTTATAATTTTCATTGTAGAAGTCTTTTACCTCCTTGGTTAGATTTATTCCTAGTATTTTATTGGTTTTGAGATTATTGTGAATGGAATTGTTTTCTGGATTTTTTTTCTCAGTGGATTCATAGTTGGCATATAGAAAAGCTTTTTTTTTTTTTTTTAGGTTGATTTTGTATCCTGCTACTTTGCTAAATTTGTTAATCAGCTCTAGTAATTTTTTTTTTTTTTTTTTTGCGGTACTGGGGATTGAACTCAGGGGCATTCTACCTCCGAGCTACACCCCCAGCCCTATTTTTTATTCTTTATTTTGAAACCAGGTCTCACTAAGTTGTGGAGTGCCTCACTAGGTAGCTGAGGCTGGCCGCGAACCCGGATCCTCCGGTTTCAGCCTCCCGAATGCTAGGATTACAAGCGTGTGCCACCACGCCCGGCTAGCTCTAGTAATCTTTTGGTTGAGTTTTTGAGTCTTCTAAATATAGGATCATGTCATCATCAAATAGAGATAATTTCAATTATTTTCCTATTTGAATTTTTTTTATATTCTTCTCTTGTCTTACTGCTCTGGCAAGAGTCTCGAGGACTATATTGAAAAGGAGTAAGGATAGTGGGCATCCTTGTCTTGTTACTGATTTTAAAGGAAATTCCCAGTTTTTCCCAATATCAATATGATGTTGGCTTTGGGTTTATTGTATATTGCCTGAATGATCTGAGGCATGTTCCTTCTATTCCAATTTTCTGAAATGTTTTTAACGTGAATGGGTGTTGGATTTTGTCAAATGCTTTTTCAGCATCTATTGAGATGATCATGTGATTTTTGTCCTTAGTTCTATTTATGTGGTGAATAGCATGTATTGGTTTGCATATGTTGAACCAGCCTTGCATTCCTGGGATGAAACCAACTTGGTCATGATGTACAATTTTCTTGATGTGGTTTTTGAATGCATATGGCTAGCATTTTGTTTAGAATTTTTGCGTCTGTGTCCATCAGTGATACTTGTCTGTAATTTTCTTTTCTTGAGGGATCTTTATTTGGTTTTTGGTATTAAGGTGACACTGGCTTCATAGAAAGAGTTTGGAAGAATTCCATCTCTTTTGATTTCACAGAGTAATTTGTGCAGTATTAGGTTTAGTTCTTCTCTAAGGGTTTTGTAGAATTCAGCTGGGAATCCATCTGGACCTGGGCTTTTCTTTGATGGAAGGCTTTTCTTGCTGTTTCTATCTCTTTGCTACTGGTTGATTTAGGTTTTCTATATCTTCTTGGTTCAATTTAGGTAGGTTGTATGTGTCTAGAAATCCGTCATTTTTTCCATATTTTCCAGTTTATTGGAATATAACTTTTCAGAAGTTTCTGATGATCCTCTGGATTTCCCCACTATCTGTGGTGATGATAAACCCATTTCTGAGGATGAATCCTTCTACCTTGCAGGGTATATTATTGTACCTTCTGATTCAAAAGGAAATTTTTGATTAATATGGAAGTTAAAACAATGAAGCATCATTTGTATATGTGTTTTACTTTGGCAGAAATGTGCAAACATCCTCAGACTAAAGTATATAACTAATAAAACTTCCTTGCAATTTTCAGGTCCTTATTTTCTCTAATTAAGATAGTTTCTAGTCTATATCTTTGTCATTTACTCTTCCTGATAACTTCCAGAATAACTGTCCCTACATGGAGCTATCATCTTATAACTTCTTTTTTCAAAAACTAATTGACTTCCATATTTGGTTCCATGCTACCTACCACCTTAGCCTTATATACTATCATCCATATCCAAGTAAACGGAATTATTAATCAGCTCCTCAGACGTACTATCTTTCCATTCCTTCTCCTCCTCTTTTTTTTTTTTTTTTGTGGTACTGGAAATTGAACCCAGGGACATTCTACCTCTGAGCCCCTTATATATTTTTTTTTGTTTTGTTTTGAAATGGGGTCTTGCTAGGTTGCTGAGAATCTCACTATGTTGCTGAGGCTGTCCTCAAACCTGCTATCCCCCAAACTGAAATCCTCTTGTCTCAGCCTCCCAAGTACAGGGTTACAGGCGTGCCCCACCATGCCTGGCACTGTTTATTTCTTTTTTTTTTTTCTTTTCATATTTTCACTTATACCTGAAAGGAACAAGTGTGGGTCTGATCCCTTCCACTTTTTCTGTGAATCTCACCTATTCTCCAAATCACGTTTTCCATGAATGGTGTTTCATTTAGTACCCTTCTTCTCTTATCCAAAAACAAACCCTGTTGTGATATTTTTCTTTTAAACTTGTATAATATGTTATTTTAGCCTCTGATAAGGGTGCATATTGGGATACAGGTAATAATTGACTTGTCTTATAGTGTTGCCCACTCAATAAAAAGTTCATTGAGATGTAGGAATGATGCTATTCATTTTATACCTTTCCCACAGCATATATTACACATAGTTTAATAGATAATTCAGTAAATGTTTGTTGTATGAGTAACTCAAATCTACAAACCAGATTATAGTGTTTAGAGCCCTTAATAGTAGCTCCTGATATTTATTAACTTAGTGCTGTCATAGCTCGTTTGTTTTATCCTTACAGTCACATCTTGATTTGTTAAGCAGGGACAACTGGGGACAGTTCAGGTCTTATCAATTTACAGTTCTTTCCACAAGAGGGTGCTATTGGGTAAAGTGTCGTCAAAGTGAGTTGCTCTTAATGAATTTTAATGGGCTGTTCTTGAATACGAATTTTTTTTTTTTTTTTTTTCCAGTACTGGGGATTGAACTCAGGGGCGGTCTACCTCTGAGCTATATCCCCAGCCCTATTTTTTATTCTTTATTTTGAAACCGAGTCTCACTAAGTTGCAGAGGGCCTCACTAGGTAACTGAGGCTGGCTGCAAACCCGGATTCTCTAGTCTCAGCCTCCCGAATGCTGGGATTACAAGCGTGCACTACCACGCCCGGCTCTTGAATACGAATTTTAACTGGATATTAAATATCAATGAAAACTATTGCAGTATTTTAAATGTAATCATTATACATTAAAGGTGTACACCAGTGACATAATCCTGGATAGGTGCTATATATAAGTAAATCTCTTAAAGATTGCTGGATTATTATTTGGGGTGGGATAGGATTTATTATATTTAATGTAGGCAGAAAGAAAGATGATAGTAAAAGTTAATTAATCTGAGCAGTTCATCAATGGGATAGTCTTTGGAAGGTTGTGAATTTACCCTGATTGCAGGTGTCAAAAGCAAGGGAGTGTCATGGACTCCATTCCTTCTTAGGTTGGAAGCTGACAAAATTACTTTGAAAGTTTCCTTAGAACTTAAAATTTTATGCTAAATCATATATTAGAAGCCAGGCATGCCTAATCCCAGAACTTGGGAGGTTGAGATAAGAAGATCTCAGGTTTGAGGCCAACCTCAGCAACATAGCAAGACTCTCAGCAACATAATAAGACTCGATCTCAAAACAAAAAATAAAGGGGGCAGGGAGCATAGCTCAGAAGTGAGATGTCCCTAGATTCAATCCTCAATTTCACACACACACACACACACACACACTTATAAGTGTTAGCCTGGAAATGTGAAAGTTACAGACTATTTGCAAATTTTTCTTTTGCTTATATTTCTTGGTTAGCCTAGTTCTTAATCTTTAAAAGGACTGCCACTTATTCAAAACCACTTTCACAGGAAGGATGATTGAATTAACAAAGAACAGAGATAGAGGAACTCTTAAGTTTCTTTGAAATCTAACTTGAATTTTATGCAGCAAAATGCAGTGAAAGTCAAATTCCTAGAGATAGGAAGTAGATGGTGGTTGCCAGGGTAAGAGGGAGGTATTATTTATATAATAGAGATAGAATTTCAGTTTGGGAAGATGAAAAAAGCTCTAGGGATGGGTGGATGATGGTGGTGACTACACAACACTGTGAATGTACTTTGTTCCTCTGAACCCTACACTTGAAAATGGTTACATGGTGAATATTAAGTTATATATTATAGTAACAAAATGGAAAATGTTTCATCTTGTTAAAGTATCTAAATACTTCCAAAGCTAACTTGAACTTAATGCAGGAGGATATAGGGAAAGTGTTTCTTGTTAAAGTATCTAAACAGCTAGAAACAGTTTGACTTTTATGCTTTTGTTTGAAGTCATCAAGCTGTTGCACAGGTAGAGTCTCTGCAGGAGCAATTGAATGTGGTCTCCAAGCAAAGGGATGAAACTGCGCTGCAGCTTTCTGTTTCTCAGGAGCAAGTAAAGCAGTATGCTCTGTCACTAGCCAACCTGCAGATGGTTCTAGAGCATTTCCGACAAGGTAAGAACTATGGTTGACCTTGAAGTGAAGAAAAATCATAGTTATTGGTCATTTTGCCTTACTCAGATGTTAATTTAGATTAGGCTTAGAGAGATCTTTGAAATGTTATTCACTTATAGAGAGGAAAGGTAAGTAGCTATCAACAAATTAATTTATATTCCTTTTATAATAAAAACTAAACAAATGTTATTAGTAATTACTGAACGTTATTCTTACTATCTTACTACTAGTTAAGGTGAAAGTTAAGGAATTATAAGAGTAATTCGAAGAAGGATGATCAAGTGATAAAGAGGGGAATACAAAGAAGAGAACAATAAATACATAGAAAAGCTAGTTAGGTTTTGAGATCTAGGTTGGAGATTGAACCCCCTTCAGAATGTTAGTCATCAGTAATTACTATCCTTTGAAATACTGGTTAGCTTCTTCTTTTCATTTGTACTCTAAGATAACTACATTTTCTAGTCCAGGTGGAAAATACTTTTTTGGAGATACAGTAACAGTGGTCAGAGCAGTGTTACCCTGAGAACCAAATATGCTTTTTTACATTCTACCTTCCGCCCTTAGATGTGTCCACTTAGAGCATTCACCCACATACCCATCCATTTGTTCATTCTTAAATTCAGTAATTATTGGCTGCTAGTTGATTGAGGGGCACGGGGATGTTTAGGGGATGGGAGGATAATGAAATGACCAGCAGGGGGTTATAGTTTTGTCCTATGCAGAATTAAATTTGTGCCTGTACTATGTTAGGAATGTGGGCGATATGTGGAAAACGAAGAAGTGGTGCTAATTGTACTCTGACAATGATTGATATGTCGTAAATGTATACGTAACCCTGTTGTACTCAAGAAATGTATAAAGAATACATGCTGAATAATAATAATAGGAAAAAAAAGTATGTGCCTGGGTCCCTTCAGGGTTGAAATCTTGAATTTTAAACATAAAAATTCTCTAGGTCTACTTTACAATAAATATAATTGTAGAGTGGTGTGGTACTGAGGCTGTACAGAAAGCAGAGCTAAAGAGGAAGATTTGAATGGAGTTACGAAGGGAGAGAAGAATCTGCAAGGTAAGACAGAAAACAGTGTAGGCAGAGGAAAGTGATCTCATTTTTCTTTTTTTTCTTTTTTTTTTTTTTTGCGGTACTGGGGATTGAACTCAGGGGCATTCTACCTCCGAGCTACACCCCCAGCCCTATTTTTTATTCTTTATTTTGAAACCGGGTCTGGCTAAGTTGCCGAGTGCCTCACTAGGTAGCTGAGGCTAGCCGCGAACCCAGATCCTCCGGTCTCAGCCTCCCGAATGCTGGGATTACAAGCGTGTGCCACCACGCCCGGCTCGATCTCATTTTTCTTGTTGAAATATTTGTTTTTGTTAAATTATTAAAATTTCTGGTGATTTACAATTTCAGTTTTATCATACAGTTGCAAAATATTAACACAACTTTCTTTTCTCTTTAGAGGAAAAGGCTATATATTCTACTGAATTAGAAAAGCAAAGGCAACATATATCTGAATGGAAGATAAAGGCAGAAAATCTGGAAGAAAGAGTGTTATCGTTACAGGTGGGTCCAAACAGTTTTTTCTTGTAAATTTTATTATTCATGATGTAATTACTTGTAGAATCTTGTCTTGGAAATGATTTCCTAAACCATTCATTTAGTAAACATTATTTGAGTAGCTACTTTTTATCTAGCTCTGTGCTGGAATGTAAAATAGTGAACAAGATACTCAGGATTTCCCTCAGGGACTTAAAATTAGAATAGGCATGGCTAATATGAGATGAAAGGATGTTTAATTGTTTTTAGCATACATGGGTATTTTAGGATCTGGGAAAGAAACAAAAGATTGACCTACAATTTCAACTTTATTTTTTCTTTTTTTGTGTATGTTTTGTTTTTGATACTAGGGATGGAACCCAGGGACATTCTACCTCTGAGCTATACCCCCAGCTCTTTTTATATGTTTGTTTATTTATTTATTTATTTATTTGCAGTACTAGGGATTGAACTCAGGGGCATTCTACCTCCGAGCTATACCCCCCGTCCTATTTTTTATTCTTTATTTTGAAACAGGGTCTCACTAAGTTGCGGAGTGCCTCACTAGGTAGCTGAGACTGGCCGCGAACCCGGATCCTCTGGTCTCAGCCTCCCAAATGCTGGGATTACAAGCATGCGCCACCACACCCGACTTCCTTTTTATTTTTTATTTTGAAAAAAGATCTTGCTAAAATACTGAGGCTGGCCTTGAACCTTGTTCAAGTTCCCAAGTATTAGGAAACAAGTATACTTGTTTCCCAAGTATTAGGATTGTAGGTGATTTGCCACTCCCAGTTTATAGTTTTCTTTTTTAAGCAAAATATATTGGCTACTATATTTCACATGGATTCAAATAATGTATATTATCCTGATAGATCTTTTTCTTCTATAGCATCATTCTTTAAAAAGTTTTTCACTTTATTATACTATATACATAAATACAAAATTTTATATAAGGTATAAATAAAGTGGACCTGTATTCAGAGAGAGATGATACCAAAGTGACTTGCTCTTAGATTTTGGAGAAACTTTGCTAAGTCATAATGGACTCTGGCAAAGCCAATGGAAAGTAGTGAAATTCGTTTACCTGGTGTTAGTGTAGAATATGCTGTTTAGGGATGTTCATGTCCCAAATAAGCAATATTTGCTATAAAATTTTAAAATTTTTTATTAAATGGCTGTAAAAAAGTTTAGTTAATACATGTAAAATATAATAATAGCATTTCAGCAAAGATCCATATACTGACCAATGCATTATAAAAAATAGAATGTCATATTTTGAAGTTCCTTATGCACCCCTCCACATCTCATCTCCTTCCTACCACTTCATATATAAACCAGTATTCTAATGTATTTACCCATTTTACTGATAAAGGACATTTTAGATATATTCTGTACAAATAACATGGTTATGTACTTCCTTGTTATCTCCGGGTGCAGACGTACATGAATTTCTTTCAAGTTTATATTTTTCTTGGAATTGCTGGGCTGTAGGATATATGCAGGCAGCTTTGACTTTATTGGAGGATGGCATATTGTTTTCTAACTGGTTGTTCTTACCAGTAATGTGTAAGAGTTCTTGTTCTACTTCACATTGTCAGGCTTTTTAAGTTTTTACCAAATTTGTCGGTAGGAAGGTGTCTTAGTTGTTCTCTGTTCCTATTTCAAAATGCCACAGTCTGAGTAATTCATAATGCAAAGTTTATTTGCTAATGGTTTGGGGGACTGGAAGCCCAAGACTTACAGACCAAAATCTGAAGAGGACCTTCTTGCTGCATCCATCTCATGTCAGAAGGGCAAAAGAGAGGGATGGGGCAGGGAGGGGGGGTGACCTTGTCCTTTAATGAGGAATCCACTCCTGTAATGATTGCATTAATCCATTCATGAAGGTTGTGCTCCCAGGACCCAAGCACCTCCCAGTAGGCCTGTTTCCCAATGCCACCACATTGGGAGAATACATTCAAATCATAGCAGGACTTATAGTTTTAATTCATTTTCCTGATTACTAATGAAGTCCAGCATCTTTTGATATAGTTATTGACTATGTATGCTTATACTTAGTGCATTTAAAAACATGGATTTTTTTTTTTTTCAAGTACCAAAGATTGAACCCAGGGCCATTCAACCTCCGAGCTACATCCCCAACCCTATTTTTTTATTCTTTATTTTGAAACAGGGTTTCACTAATTGCAGAGGGCCTCACTAAAGTAGCTGAGGCTGGCCATGAACCTGCTGCAATCCTCTTGAATCAGACTCCCAGGTACTAACTAGGATTACAAGCATGGATTACACCCAGCTAAAAAGATGGATTTTACCTGACACTGTTAGTTATATCCAGTGGTTCTAGAGAATCTTATCTGTCAAACTCTAGAATGGAGTCCAGATCCTTTTTTAAAAACTAGCTTTATTCTTTTTAATTTAAAATGTAATATGTAGTTAGAAAAAGAACAAAATAAGCCAAAAGAAACTGTGAGAGAATTAATAAAGATAAAAATTAGTGAAAAAACCAAAACAATAATAGAAAGAATAACAAGATGTAAATGCTGATGTTCAAAAAGCTTTTGAGTAGTTTTAAGCTTTACTAAAAAAGTAAAGTGTTGAAGATGGCGACTGAATGAAACAGCTTTCCACAGACGCTGTGATTTCGAACAAAATTTACCATATAAGGAGTATCTTAACAGAAGAAAAATACAACAAAAAAAGTGAAATTTGAACTACACCTAAAGAAGATCAAAAAAGCGGACCCAGGAGGGCAAGGGGACTTGCTACAGCCCTGCGCCCAGGGCTACGGCCCTGCGAACTGCGCAGCGGTGGTCAGGCACCGCGCGGATTAGGCTGTGGAAGGAGCAGCGGGGATGAGCCAGACTCTGTGAGCAGCTAACTACACGGGGACACGGCTAACAGCCCAGGCGTGGCGTTGGCCCCAGATCTCCACGAACTACCCAGGTGGAGATCGCCGCAACAGTGACCAGAACCCCCCCGTGGAACAGTCGGCAGAAGCTCCCGCGGGCCAGTCGGAAGCTCCCTCGGACCAGTGTCTACGTACCACCCCAAAGACGGAGCAGTGAGCAACGGTGCAAAGGAGGAAAGAGCACAGGTGGGAATCCAGCTTCTTGAGAGAAGGAACAGAAGGAATACTGGAAACTCGAACACAAACTCGGAGAGGGGAGCCTGCGCGCGCTGGGAACAGCGGCTGCCATCTTTGCTGCCAGCCGCTCCCACAAACTTCCTGCTAGCTACTCAGACCATCATTGCCCAATTGCTCCTCCAGCCATCAGAACGGGAACAGACCAAGTTGCAGGGAGCCGTAAGTCGGGCTAGCACACCTCGGGTGCAGGGTGCGGAATTCACAAAACAAAGGATAGACTCAGCCATTTGCCCTGCTAGAGCCTAGACAGGGCCAGAAGGGTGGAGGAACCCAGTGCACACAGGGTATCTGGAAAGGCCTGGCTTTTAGACTGCTAAAGCAAAAGGCAGAGACAGAGACGCAGCCAGACCCAGTGGAGAGTCCAGAGACATAAACTAGCAGTGGGCAATTCTCTGCCTGCACTGACAGAGCAAATTAAAATAAATAAATAAAAAATGCCAAAGACACACGTGAAAATTTAAGCTCGGTACTTACGAACTAGCAGAGCGTTGGTTTTAGTGTCTGCTATTTGTAGATTTTGGGTTTTTTGGGTTTTTTAATGAGTTTTGGTTTTTGGTTTTGTTTTGTTTTGTTTTTTTCATTCTCTTTTGGTGTTAAGTTTTAAACTTGAACTGTCTAAACTTTGTTATTGCTTTGATTTGTTTATGTTTGTTTGGATGAATACTTGCTTTGTTATCTCTCGCTTAGGTCATTGAACCCCCTCCTTATCCCTTTTACAAGCCCCCCCCCACTCCTCTCTGCTACACTTTACCTCCTCTCTTTTCTTTTCCTCTTTTTCCTGTCACATATCAATAGCTACCATCTCTAATCTTTACCCCCTTCTTTACCCTATCCCTGCATCTTTTACGGTGACCTCTCACCCAAACTCTATCTCTGAACA
>PVLC010008473.1:14026-58108 GCA_004027655.1 Graphiurus murinus | reverse complement strand
TGTAGTAATTGCTAAATAATCATTTTTCACTAGATATGCTTATACACCTTATTTTGGACAAAACATAAATTTTATATTTTTATGTTAATGATATAATGATCTAATTCAGCAAGTCATTCCTTAAAGATATTGGTTCAAAAGACAGACAGCTTAAAGCACCAAAATGTTCAATTTCTGGATCATTTTAGGGAAAAAAAAAAGGCTTGATTTAAACAATTTAAAGAGCCCATTACATTTTAAAAATTGCATAATTTGATTAAATTGACATTTAAATGTCAAGTACTTTTCCAGCATTTCCTTTTTCATGATTGCTAACTGCTGAGACATTTGTATGTAATTAGAAGGGATTTCTCTCTTTTCTGTTTTAATTGGTTATATTTCATCAACCTCATGCATTGACAGGATTCAGTGTCCACCTCTCTTCTCCTTGGAATTGCTTGTGGGGATTACTAAGACTGACTTGACATGTTTCTAAAAGTGTTAATATTTAATGAAATAAAACGTCTTTTTAAAAAAGAAGCTTCGCCGGGCATGGTGGTGCACGCTTGTAATCCCAGCATTTGGGAGGCTGAGACTGGAGGATCCGGGTTCGCAGCCAGCCTCAGCTGCTTAGTGAGTCCCTCCGCAACTTAGTGAGACCCTGTTTCAAAATAAAGAATAAAAAATAGGGCTGGAGGTGTTAGCTCGGAGGTAGAATGCCCCTGGATTCCATCCTCAGTACTGAAAAAAAAAAAAAAAAAAAAAAAGCTTCACTTAAATAAGGGCCAAATCCTAAGAATATGAATGAACTTAAGTGTTGTGGTAATATGACATATCATTATAGAAATTCCTTAAGTATATTAACTTGGTCAAATATTTTAAATTTTAAATATTACCAGAATGTGTACATATTTTGTGTGCATAATCTAGTGGACATAAAGGATTGCTATGATAATATAAAACATAATATATAGAAATATCTAGCTAATCTGAGAAATAATTCTAGAGAAATGCAAATTATATTTGACCATTTTAATATCTGAAATTAGATAATATTTCAAAGAAATAATAGCAATATTGGTAAGAATAAAATGAAATGGGAACTTTTGCTTACTACCTATGGAAACATGAATTGGTATAACCTTTCTTTTTTTTTTTTGCAGTACCGGAGTTGGAACTCAGGGGCATTCTACCTCCGAGCTTCACCCTCAGTCCTATTTTTTTATTCTTTATTTTGAAACAGGGTCTCACTGAGTTGCGGAGGGCCTCACTAAGCAGCTGAGGCTGGCCAGGAACCTGGATCCTCTAGTCTCAGCCTCCCAAGTACTGGGATTACAAGCGTGCGCCACCATGCCCGGCTGGTATAATTTACCTATGAGAAGTCCTAACTTTTTTATCAGGTAACTTCCTGAAAGACTAGTACACAAAGATATTCTCATTTCAATAATATAACAGTTGAGGAAAATTGGAAACAACCTAATTTTCCAACACTGAAAAGTTTTGCCATTTTCAGTTACATGGACAATATA
This sequence comes from Graphiurus murinus, assembly GCA_004027655.1. Classification (NCBI taxonomy): domain Eukaryota; kingdom Metazoa; phylum Chordata; class Mammalia; order Rodentia; family Gliridae; genus Graphiurus; species Graphiurus murinus. The sequence continues at coordinate 56,600 of PVLC010008473.1, read as the reverse complement.
TATGATTTCAAATTAGAAGAAAATATACTTTTTTTTTTTTTTGGCCAGGCATGGTGGCCCACACTTGTAATTCCAGTACTTGGGAGGCTGAGACTGGAGGATCCAGGTTCTTGGCCAGCCTCAGCTATTTACTGAGGCCCTCCACAACTTGCTGAGACCTTGTTTCAAAATAAAGACTAAAAATAGGGCTGGGGATGTAGCTTGTAGGTAGAACGCCCCTGAGTTCAATCCCCAGTACTGCAAAAAAAAAAAATATATATATATATATATATATATTATATGTATATGTATAAGTATATATTTATATTTATATGTTCTTTTGTAATTTCCAAATTACAGCAGATTTACTGTAAATGACATTCACTATCTTCACACTTAAGGAAAAATAAGCCTTATTTTGAGCACAGGAAGAAAACTTCAGAAAGGGTGAACAGTCTTTGTGCTCAAGAGCACAGCTTTCCCTGACACCTATGCTACAGTCTATCATGGGCTGTGTAAGCTCTTCATGCCCAATATTGATGATCAAGAGGATGAGAATTAGCCTGCTGTGGGAAAAATGTTCCAGGCAGAAGGGAGAAAATAGAAAGGTCAGGGTTAATAATTGCACAAATAATTTGTGCAATTGTTTGTTTAATTTTTCCTCTTCTGTTTGGTTGTAAACCAATCTAGGGCAGGACCTTCTGCAGGAATCTGTCTTCTGCATTTTGTATTTCAATTAATAAGTATTTGTAGAATTAATGAAACAGATCCAATTATAGAATATTCTTTAATGTGCCTGTTTGAGTCCAAGTTCATAGATTGTTTTTGTAAACAACAAATCACAGGTTCCTGGATCTTATACTAAGAATTGAAATGAAGTTGTAATAGTCCTTGAATCTGGTTATTTCCCCAGCCAATCCATGAGAATAGATGAGAGAGGCAAAGAGAAACGAAAACTCAAGCAGAGGAGAACAGGAGGAGGAAAGGGGCATTCTTGGATTAAGAAATAAATGTGAGTCACTAACAAATTGAAGTTTCTCTATATTTAAAACCTTCCTGCCTTCAGTAGTGAGTGATCTGTCATGAAATTTCAAGGGGGCCCCATAATTAGCAAAGGAAATTGCCTAGATGCAAAGAGCTCTAAACAGAGGGCCCAAAACACAGTGTGTTCAGCTAGAAGAAAAACAGGGAATCGGTGTCAGTTCCAGGAATAATGCTCCAATCCCAGGAAGAAGAAACAAACAATATAATACTGTGCACAGAAATGTGCTCTTCAAATAAAGTGGCCCCATTCCCACTTGATTTCTAGTATCTAACATGGGAGGATTCTTCAGCAGTAATACTATCACACTTAATTTTTAGGTATTATTTGGTTTTCAGGGCATGTCACTAAAGACATAACAGAGCTAATTTTTAAAAATAAACATGTATGTTGGGAGGCTGAGACCGGAGGATCCGGGTTCTCGCCCAGCCTCAGCTACCTAGTGAGGCACTCCGCAACTTAGACCCTGTTTCAAAATAAAGAATAAAAGATATGGCTGTGGGTATAGCTCGGAAGTAGAATGCCCCTGAGTTCAATCCCCAGTACCACAAAAATAAATAAATAAATAAACATGTATCTTCATACATATATAGTTTTTGTTGTTGGGTTTTTTTTTTTTTTTTTTTTTTTTTTTTTTTTTTTTTTTTTTTTTTTTTTTTTTTTTTTTTTTTTTTTTTTTTTTTTTTTTTTTTTTTTTTTTTTTTTTTTTTTTTTTTTTTTTGCAATACTGGGGATTGAACTCAGGGGCATTCTACCTCCGAGCTACATTTTGAAACAGGGTCTCACTAAGTTGTGGAGGGCCTCACTAGGTAGCTGAGGCTGACCACAAACCCGATCCTCTGGTCTCAGCCTCCCAAATGCTGGGATTACAAGCATGTGCCACCACACCCGGCTCATTTATTTGTTTTTAATTTTATTTTATTTGGGGGGTACAAGGAATTAAGCCCAGAGACTTTCTATCTCCAAGCGACACCCTCAGCCCTTTTTATTTTTTATTTTGAAATGGGGTCTCCCTAAATTGCTGAGGCTGGCCTTGAATCTGTGATCCTCCTGTCTCAGTCTCCTAAGTACTGTAATTGCAGACATGTACCACTGTTCCTGGCTATGTTCATAAAATTAAAACATGGGATAAAGCCTGGCTATCAGACACTGAATAATTCAAATCCATGTAATCTCAAAATATACTTTATTCCAGATATTCCTTGGTGGATTTGAACCAAAGGATTTGGATTTGGATTCCAAAGGAGCAGTCAATTGGCCTGTAGACTGAATCTGTGATGTTGCACAATCCTTCAGCTTCCCTGTGATATGACAGCCTGGAGATTTATCCACAACTCATTTGCACACTTATAAATGTGGATGGCCATTTGACAGTGAATGACTCATTTGCACACTTAGAAATGTGGATGGCCATTTGACAGTGAATGGACTGAGCCATATATCAATGCATTCATTTAAAACATAAATGCCTCAGAGCCAAGCAGGTAACAGTGAGCTAGTGAAGCACTTTGCGGGCAAGTCAAGAGCCAGCTCACTTCTTAGGCTGATTGATCCTTAAGGACATTACAAACTGTGATCTTTCAATATAGGCATGTTTTATTTACACGTTCTTCATTTCTACCAAGAAATATGGTTTTTCACAATTCTTAAAAAAAAACTTCCTATGTTGATTATTCTCTTTTCTCTGGTTGAATATAATCATGGATGCAAGGAACATTTGACTTTTAAGTCATTTATATGAAAGAACATGATTCAACAATGATGAAGGGTAGCATCAGTGTTCTGGCAAACTGGGAGGTGCTTAGCACTCTGAGATCATGCACCAATGATTGTGATGTAGACCGCTATATGTAGCTGCAGTAATATCGCATCTTAAGTGTTCTGGGAAAAGCCAGAAACTTTAAAATATCAACCCTATGATAAAAAAACACTGTTATCTAAAAAAAAAAAATACTAATCTGAAGGCCGAACTTCACATACTGACACAATTTTGCACTTTGTTGTACAATATCAGAAAGGGTTCTTTTCACAGAAAGCAGGTGAATACATTTTGTAACACATTAAAAATTAAAGTGTAATAGTACTGCTACTGTTGAGGAATTCTAGGATGAAAGAGGTTAAGTGAAAGACTAATGAGCAGAGGGTTTTTTTCTATAGTAATGTGAGAAACTGTAATTTTAAAGGATATTAGTTGCTGAGAAAAATGCAGTAGAGAACAGGACACTCTCCATATTTGTTATTTCAGTAGTCATTGTTTGGAAAATTAGTCATGCCAATCAAGACTCTTTTTTCTTCAATTACTTTCTCTGTTTCACAGAGCCAACAGCCCATCTGAGTCACTCATAAGAAAAAAGCTAAACATCGCCTTTATGGTTGCTACCTGTGTCCTTTTACTCAAAGACCTTAAAACAAAACAAAAACCATGGATACTGAAGACCTCCTTATTAGTACGCAGGACAAAATAAGCACATGTGTTTCTTCAAAAAACTGAGCTCTGTTATGTCCTACTGCCTCTGTTATGTCCTACTCTCTCTAAAGTGGCTCATAATTATACATGCACTTTGTCAGCTCAGATTTTTCCAATGGCCAGTTTCTAATATTCATGAAATTTAATAGCATACATATGCAAAAAGAAGAATTGTTGACTTGATGAAAGGGATGTCCATCAATGATCGGGAATCTTAATCTCAAAACATAGGAGCTCACAGAATGACTCTCTTTTTACTTAATCTGATGGTTCTTTATGATAATCATAATTCTATCCAACATACAATAAGTGAAGGGAAAATAGAAGATGCTATTCAGTCATTCTTGCCCTTTGGATGAAAACTAGAACTTTCTGGGGCACTTGACAAACTCATAATTTTAAATGTTAATTGCCAAGGCAGTTGCCAATGCCTAGAGAAGTTTAGCTTTTCTATTCTATTCTAGAAACCAACATCACAATTAACTGTTATCAGTCAATGAAACCAACTTTTTTTTTTTTTTTTTTTGGTACTGGGGATTGAACCTAGAGATGTTCTTCTTCTCAGCATCACCCCAAGCCCTAGTTTATTTTTTATTTTGAAACAGAGTCTTGCTAAATTGCTGAGGCTGGTCTTAAACCTGGGCTCTTCCTGTGTCATCCTCCCATATACTGCGATTACAGGCATGCATCATTGAACTCAGCTTCCAACTTTTTTTTTTTTTTTTTTTTTTTTAAGAAAAGATGCTGCAAGACGTAACTCTGATGGAAGTTCATTTGTGCCTCACTTCCCATCTTAAGTACTCTGGCTGACTCTAAACTACTAACTAGGCAGTTGATTGAAATTGAAAAGAACTCTCCCCAAGGTGTTTCAGCAAGCACACATCTTTTCCATTTTGATACTCTGGTAGCTCAAAGAATGAGCTGCCAAGGGAGCAATAGAATGGAAAGGCAGGTCTGTACTCCTTCTCCACTGTATCCAGGTTAACACTGAGTCTAGGCCTCCACATAGCTCCCTGTAATAGCATTAGTTAACTAGGGCAAAAGAACAGCCATTATCACTGCAAACAAATAAAGATAAAAAATGATTCCCTGCATATGTCAGATAGTTTTTCTGTCTACAGTGGACTAAAAAGAGTGTTACTCATTCTCTTCTGTATGTTTTATCATGGGGCAGCACAGTTTTGTTGTTGTTGTTACTTATAATGGCTTTAAGATCTCTGAAATCTTCTTCACCTGCCTCAAACATCCATCTACCCATTCATCCATTTATCCATCTAACCAACCAAACTGGTTGATATTTGCTTTATGCAAAGCATTATAACATCTGAAGCAGGAGATTATTGGTATTGTCACCTGGAGTCTTCCAGCGAAAGCATCAGTCATCTGAAAATTATACCATGTATCCAATCATGCCCACTTAAAATAATCACATTAATGAAAGTCTGGCAATGTTTAATGTATTGTCCCACACTTATTGTTATGTAGGCATTTAATATGTTTTGGGATGATATTGCATTTTGTACACTGGTTTCATAGGTACTTATGTCCTTAAATAGTTTAAGATACAATATTTATTTTTCTCATACACCACACCAGGCATATTTTGAAGCAAACCATTGTCTACAAATTTGATATGTGCTTTACTACACAGTTAACCATTTCTTTTTCAAGACAACAAAACTTACACTTCAAAATCTTAGTCAGCATAGCTCTATGTTACATCTTCTCTTTGTTGTAAGTCTCTGCAAAATGACAAGTAAGGAAAATATACTATCATTGGGGTTTATATTTCTCTTTCCTGGGATGGTTATTCTTCTCTTCCAAGAAGAGAAACTAATTTTTAATGATGTCTTTTTAGGAAATCTGAAACAGATGCCATTGAATTAATTATAGAGATTCTGAGGCAGAATCTTGCTTTACTCAGCCAGAAAGAAGAACAAAATCATGTCATTTGCAGGGAAATGGATGGATCTGGAAAACATTATGTTAAGTGAGATTAGTCAGTCACAAAAAGTAAAAAATCGGATGCTCTCCCTAATATGTGGAAGCTAGGGAGAAAGTGGGTCATAAGAGGGACTTTAGATGAAGAAGGAGAAACCTTGGATGAGCAGAGAAGGTGACTTAACTGAAGGTGATGGGAGGTGGGAGGGAAGCACCCTAATGCACATGATGTACATTCACCAACATATCAGAGTCAATCACTAAACTTAAGAAGGAGGGAGGGCAAGGGAGTGGGGCAGGAATTGGGGAAGGGTTAAATGAGAAATGTGTGCATGTATGCCTCTACCAGTTTGTACCTAACAAAGATGTATGATTACAATGCACCAATTAAAAACAAAATTCTTGCCCCCTTATTCACTGTTTTGCTTTTCATGGTTTCAGTTACACTAGGTCATTTAAGGTCCAAAAATATTACTGTAGTACAATGAGGAATTAAGAGACTTTGAGAGCTGAATATGGTGGCACACACCTGTAATCCCAGTACTCTCGAGGATGAGTCTAGAGTATCACACATTGGAGACCAGCCTCAGCAATTTAGCAAGGCCCTCAGCAATTTAGTGAGCTCCTGTTTCAAAATAAAAAACAAAATAGGGCCGAGGAGGCAGCTCAGAGGTAGAATGTCCCTGGGTGTTTGATCCCTAATACCAAAAAAGAAAAAAAAAAAAAAAGGATATTTTGAAAGAGAGAGAATACACTGATATGATTTAATTATAGTATACTGTTAAAATCATTCTATTACTACTGTTAATCTCTACTGTGTTTAACCTTATTGTATTGTTCAACCTTATTGTATAGAAAAAACATAGAATATATAGAGTTTGGAACTATTCATAGTTTTAGGCATTTATTGAGGGTTTTGGAACATATCACCATAAAATAAGGAGGACTTCTGTATATTCTATGTTTTAAGAACTGCTAGTAATTCTGGGTAGCCTTTTTTCTAGACTTTTTGCCTTGATGTGAATAAAATCTTTTGGTATGATTTTGATTTCTTGTACTAGCCAATTGACTATTAATGAGAGGGAAACATTTATCCTGAGGGCTTTATGGTCCTCAAAATAGATAGGGAAACCAGGTTAGTTATATATTCTTATTTACATTGGGAACAGCAATATATCAGTATCTGAGTGGAAGGGAAGCTTTCTCTAGAGTTAAATTTAAAAAAAAGCTTTAAACACAAAAATTCATGTAGGGAAGCTATGAATATAATAGAAAATGCCTACAGCAAATGTAATAATTGTACTAGTATGGCAAGTTATAGTACCCTTTGATTATGACTGTTGTCATAGCTGGCAATTCTGTAGATGCCAAGGTAACATGTAGTAAATATGTAATTGCTGCTTAATGGCTATAATCTAAAGATCAGACTGCATTAATTTGACAGAAGTTCCCATAAAATATAATAGCTGTTTATCAGATCTAAAACATACACACACAAGACATGTATTCAATTGATTGTGACTATGATTGCCTTCAGGTTTGGCCTTGAAACTGGGTTCTAAGTTGCAGGGTGATGGTGAAACCATTATGTAGGAAACCAGAAAAGCAGATGGTTTCACTATAAACATTTGGTGACCTGAGGGAAGGTAATCTAGAAGCTAATATCTTTACTAAAAAAGCCTGGAAGCATATTTTTATTATATTTCTCTATTAGATGTTAAAATAACAGTTCAAGAAATATCTGCATTGGCCTGTCTAGTTTGAGCAATAGAGGTTATTGGCAAATCTGAACAAAATAATTATTTGGAAATTATCTCCTGAAATGGATTTATTAGATTACATTTTGTTTGATAACTAATTATAATTTGTCAATTACATTTTGTTTGATAATTAATTCCATGTAAAAATAAATTATATTAAAGTCTTATGTTAGATAATATTTAAGTAACAGAATCAATTATTGATTGAGGTCATTACTACTTGTCCACTTATTTATGAAAAGAGAGCAGTCAACCAAATTAATTACAAGTTCTATCAGATTTTCAGGTATTAAGAAATGCAGTCTAATTTCCAGATACTTTGAACATAGTCTAATTTCAAGACAATTATATTCTTCAATACAATTATTATATAAAAATTTCACCCAAAAATTTAGGTCTCAATTATATGTTAATTATTTTAAATTTTCTCTTTAAAATTTAAAATATTTTTATTTATTCTTAACCAAAATAATCTTGAGACCATCAATTCCTGAAAGGCAAAAAATGTTTTACTTTTATATATCAAGAGAGTCTCTAAATAATAGTTAATGAAGGAAACACTCCAAATAATGCTAAGTCCATATATGAAGGTATCACTACCAATGTCACTAACATTTATGGGGAGCAAGAGGGAGCGGGATGGCATCCAGAGGGAAGCACACCAGTGCTGTTTGCTAGTATGTTTCTATCACTTTGAAACTCACTATGATTTGTAATTAGAGTGCACAAATAAAAATACATTTTAATTTGGGAAGTTGAGCATAAGTACCATAATTCTCATACAACAAGAAGATTCCCAAATATTTCACAAACTTTACATGTTATAGACTTTGTCACAAGGCCTAAGATTAGTGATTTCTAGATCACTGTTATGACAAAGAAAATTGGCTTAGAAGAGCTCTATCACTGAAGGGTCATAAGAGGTGCAAAGCCTTCCATTTCACACATGGTCCTTCCTTTCATCTGTACTCCCCATTGGTCCTCTGAGTCTGTTGTTAATAATTTTTAAAGTGTCATTTTCTTACTTCAAATGGCCTCAAGCTACTTTAAATTTCTAGCCTGGTTTTATTTATGCATCTTTAAATTTTTTAAAATTAGCCCATATTAATTAATAATTTCAGAGCCATTTTCCCTAAGTAACTTAACAACAGCCTGGAATTTAAAAGCTTCTTTTGTAAAGTAGGAAAGTTGAAAATTATTTGAAAGCTTTTCATCCCCCACAGATTATCCAATAATGAACAAACATTTTTAGGTAAAACTGCAATATGTGATTTGTGATAGTTTTTTTTTTTTTTAATTAAGCATTGCTTTTATTTCTAAAGGGACTGGAGAAAGAAATTGGAAAAGATCCCATAATCCTATCATTGTAACAAATAATTTTGCTGGTACTGAGGATTAAACCCAAGGGCATTGTACCTCTGACCTACATCCCAAGCCTTTTATTATTATTATTATTATTATTATTATTATTATTATTATTATTTATTGTGTGGATTGAACCCAGGAGCATTCTACCTCTGAGCTAAACCCCAGTCCTATTTTATTTTTAAATAGGGTCTCACTAAGTTGATGAGAATGTCACTACTTGCTGAGGCTATCCTTGAACCTCAATCCTTCTGTCAACCTTCAAGTACTGGGATTACAGGTATATGCCACCATTCCCTGCATTAACAAATGTCCTTTGAGTTTGTGCCTCTGTGTAGACATTTAAATGTATTTAGAAATTTTTATATTATGTTATAACATAAACCTGCTGCTATATAGTGGAAGAGGTTCATTTACAGTTTCAAATAAATATATAATGCATATATCTTTTATGCAATTCAATGTCTCATCATATAAAAAATCTGAAACATAGGTTTTAAAAAGTTACTTTATTAAATGATTTTTTTCTAGTGCACTTGAAATTATTTTCTTCATTTTTTTTTACATTGTGCTCACATTTTTTTTAACTTTCACTGCTTATGAGGAATGGCTTGAGGCTAAATGTACTTTATTTACTTATTTATTTATTTATTTATTTTGGTATTGAGAATTGAACCCAGAGGCATTCTATCTCTGAGCTACATCTCCAGACTGATTTTTAAATTTCTTATTTGGAGACAGGGTCTCAATAGGTTGCTGAGGCTAAATGTACTTTAAATTCTGGACTACAATGATTAATTCATAGTTAATTCATTTGGAAGCTTTTCAACTTAGAAAAACAAAGAGAATCTATAATAAAAAGCTTCATTTACTATAGTAAAGGGAACAAGGAGCATGATTTAAATAGTGCTACAATGAATATGCACCCTCATATTCATCTCAGCACTATTCACAATATCCAGGCTACTTGTCCATCAGCAAAATGAATAGACAAAACAAATGTGTATATATACACAATGAAATACTATTACATCTTAAGAAGGAAATTCTGCCATTTGCAGCAATATGAAAGAAGTTGGATAATACTAGGTATCATGGCTAGTCTGGATTGTCAACTTGACTGGATCATGAAACACCTAAGATTATGTGACTTTGGGTGTGTTGATAAGACGATTAGTTTATATAATGGCAGATTGAAGGAGAAATCTTGCCCTGAGTGTAGGCAGAAAGGTTCTGATAGGTACAGGACCTGTATAAAAGAAGGAGAAAGCTGCCTGAAGGCATGCATGGAAGAAAGCGTGTTTGCTTTTGTCTGAAATATCAGCTTTCAGGTTTTCTACCTGGACCCTCACCATTGTCTCTCAGAAGAGTTTCCTGGTCTTTCCTTCTTAGACTGGGACTGAATTAGTCGTCTCTCCAATTCTGAGACTCCAACTCTTGGAACGCAGGACCAGTTGCTGGTTTCCCTGGCTCTCCACAAGCAGTCAGAAACTTGGGACTACACTGCTTTGGATTGTAAGCTGATTTGATAAACCCCCTTTTACCATAAATGTGCTCTGATTTCTGTTACTCTAGTGAACCCTGACCAATGCACTAGGCTAAGTGAAATAAGTCAGGCATAGAAAGAAATACTGTATGTTCTCACCTACATGTGAAACCTAAAACAATCGAACTTGTAGGAGCAGAAAGTAGAATGGTACTTACAAAGGCTGGGTTTAGAGGAACAGAGAGAGTCAAAGGGTACAAAATTTCAGTTAAGTGGGAGGAATTTTTTTTAGTTCTATGCATAGTGTGGTGAATATAGTCAATAATAAAGTATTGCATACTTCAAAAAGTGCTGAGAGTAAATTTTAGATGTGTGCACCACGAAAATATTAGGTGTTTGATGGGATGGATATACTAACTACCTTGATTTAATTACTCTATATTGTACTAATTAAGCATAGTATCAATTTGTATCCTATGCATATAGTAGTAAAAACAGCATAGTATTGGCATAAAAATGGACATATAGACCGATAGAATAGAAGATAAACAAATCCTCACACTTATACCCAGTTGATTTTTGACAAAGGTGACACAAACATATATAGGAGAAAAGGCAGCCTTTTCAATAAATGGTTCAGGGAGAAGTGATTATCCATTTGTAGACACATGGAATTAGACACCAATTTCTCATTCTGCACAAGAGTCAACTCAAGATGGATAAAAGACCAATAAATTAGACCATGGACTTTGCATTTACCAGAAGAGGGCATAGGATCAACTCTCCAGTATATAGGCACTGGTAGAGACCTCCTTGATAAGATTCTCAAAGCTCAGGAAGTAACAATGAGAATCAACAAGTGTGATGACATTAACTAAAAAGCTTTTTTCTGTACAGCAAAGGAAACCATCAGGAGTCTGAAGAGACAGATGACAGAATGGGAAAAAATCTTTGCCACCAACTCCTCTGATAGATGAGTTATATCTAGAATGTACAGAGAACTTTAAAAAAAAAACACTAAAAAAAACTCAACTTAAAAAATGATCAATTGAATTAAACATTTCTCAAAAGAAAAAATATATATAAAAAAACCCAGCATGGGATTGGCACAAAAACAGACACAAAAGCCAATGATATAGAATACAAAATACAGAAACAAATCCACACACTTATAGCTAATTGATTTTCAATAAAGGTGCCAAAAACACATGTTGGAGAAAAGCCACCCTTTTAAACAAATGGTGTTGAAAAAACTGGTTATCCATTTGTAGACAAATGGAATTAAATCCCTACCTCTCACCTTGCACAAGAGTAAATTCAAGATGGATCAAAGACCTGGAAATCAGACCAGAGACTTTGAAATTATTAGAGGAGGGCATAGGTCCAACACTCTGACATACAGGCACAGGTAGAATCTTTCTCAATAAGACCCCTGCAGGTCCAAGAAATTAAAACAAGGATTAATAATTGGATTGTGTTAAATTAAAGATGTTCTGTGCAACAAAGAAAACTGTCAAGAACCTCAATAGCCAACAGAATGGGAAATATTTTCCAGCTCTTCCTCTAATAGAGGACTAATATCTAGAATATACAAATTACTTAAAAGACTTAACACTTAAAAAAAAAACAATCAAAAAATGGGAAATTGAACTAAATAGAGACTTCACAAAAGAAGAAATACAAGTGGTAAATAAATATAGTAAAAATGTTCAACATCATTAGCAATTAGAGAGATGTAAACTACAATGAGATTCAATCTAATCCCAATTAGAATGCTAATCAGTCAAGCAACAATAAATGCTGGTGAGAATGTAGGGAAATAGCAACCCTTCTACACTGTTGGTGGGATTGCAAATTAGTGCAGCTTCTAGTGGACAGTGTAGAGATACCTCAGAAAAGTGGGAATGGATTCACCATATGATCCAGCTATACCACACCTGGGTATTTAGTCCAAAGGGACTAAAATCAGAATATTATAGGGATACATGCATATCGATGTTTGTAGCAGCATAACTCACAATAGTCAAATTATGGAATCAATCCGGGTATACATCAACAGATGAATGGATTACAAAACTATGGGATATACACACAATGGAATTCTGCTCAGCAATGAAGAAGAACAAAATGACATCATTTGCTGGAAAAAAATGGATTGACCTGGAGAACATTATGTTAAGTGAGATGAGCCAGTCACAGAAGGTGAAAGGTCATATGTTTTCTCTTATATATGGAAACTAGGAAGTAATTGGAATGCAAGAGAGACTTTAGATGAGAGAAGAAAAATCCTAGTGGAGGGAAGGAGGTGGGTGAGGGGAGGGTGGGGGTTCAGAGGGAGAATTAATGAAGGAAACATTTCCATTGATATTATGTCCATGTGTGAGAATACCAATGCAATCTCAATATCATGTCTGGGGAAGAGGTAGTGGGGAGGGAGCTGGGGAAAAGCCCATCGAGCGCTGTGTGCAAGTATGTCACTATCACTATGAATACATTATGATATGAGATTATAATGTACCAGTAAATGTATAAAAAAGATACAAGTGGCCAATAAATATATGAAAAATATTCAACATCCTTAGCAATCAGAGAAGTGTAAATCATAATTATGCTGAGATTTCATCTAGCTCCAGTGAGAAGAGCAATCATCAAGAACACAATAATAAATGCTATTAGCCGGGCGTGGTGGTGCACGTTTGTAATCCCAGCATTCAGGAGGCTGAGACCAGAAGTTCCGGGTTCGAGGCCAGCCTCAGCTACCTAGTGAGGCACTCTGCAACTTAGTGAGACCCGGTTTCAAAATAAAGAGTAAAATATAGGGCTGGGGTGTAGCCTGGAGGTAGAACGCCCCTGAGTTCAATCCCCAGTACCGCAAATAAATAAATAAATAAATAAATGTTGTTGAAGATATGGGGAAATAAGAACCATTATACACTGTTGATGGGATTGCAAATTAGTACAGCTGTTGTAGAGATCTGTATGGATGCTCCTCAGAAGACTGATAATAGAACCACCATAGGATCACTCTAACAGTTCAAATAATGCTATGTACATATATGAAGTTATCAATATCAATTTCAATAATATGTATGAGGAGAATGAGGGAGCAGGGTGGAATCCAGAAGGAAACACACAAAGTGCTGTATGCACCTAAGTTTCTGTCAGTCTGAAACTCATTATGATGTATAATTACAATGCACCAATAAAAGCATATTAAAAATATATACGTATATGTTTAATATTTCATACAATTTTAATTATCCTGGTATTTTTTGCATTGCTCCAGAATCATCTCAATGACTTCTATCTTCAGTTCTTTTATTTTAAATATACTTAATTGGAACCTATTGTGGTTTATCATTGAAGGTATAAGATAGAGAAGAATTAACTTCTTTGATGTTTTTAAAAATATAAATTAAACCTACCTTTAAGGGAAGTCACTTAATTTTTCATACATTTATTGGTGCATTATAGTCTTACATCATAATGTAGTTCACAGTGTTAGTGTCGTACATGCACACAACACTTGGTGGGCTTTTCCCTGGTTCCCTCTCCACTCTCCCCCTTCCCCATATAGGATATTGAGATTGACATTGGTGTTCCCACATATGTACATAATATCGATGAAAGTTATTCCTTCATTAACTCTCCTCTCCCCCTTTCTCTTTTAAAATTTCATAGTAGCAAGTCTAACTATGTATTATGTTTATAAATTCGCTCTTCATTTTCTGGTGCTGTCACATATCCAACAATTAGTACTTTTAAGGTGGAAGAGGCAAAGTGAAGGTGCAATCTTAATCAATGATAACCCCACACTCTTTAATTGCATTTAAGGAGGTTAAAAATTATGTTTGCCTCACACCTGCTGAAAGTAGCAGCCAATACCTGAAATAAATCTTGTTTCATATTCATAAGAAAACACATGCTGTCTTCTATAATGCAATTTAATTTTTGATCATCACATAATGGGTATGCTCTGCTTTGAAATAAAGAACACTTTAAAATCATACAGTTGCATATTCTAAAGTTCCCTAATTTTCTCCAGGAATCTGTGAACTTCTGAAAGGGGCTTCTGAGGAAGTTGATGGGATATGGAGGCATATCCTATCTCATACCATCTTCACCCATGTAAATACACTTTCATTGATGCCAAGGACTTATTTGACAAATATAGATGATCATTTACTGTGTGCCAAACTCTGTGTTAAGTACAGATGATATATTGTAGGCTGGTGGGTATAAAAACAAAGTAAGTAAACAACTTCAGCACTGTGCAGTAAATCCTGAAATTGAGAGTAATCATTTCATGATAAATGGGCAAAGATAAAATATACCTAATTCAGGCTAAGGGGATCAAAACAGACTTCTCTAGATATGAATTGTCTCCAAATTGAACTGGAAGGAGGAATAAACTGCACCAAAATTGGAGACAAGTTTTCCTGAGAATAGGAAATAGGATGGACAAAGTGCAGAGTTGAGAAGAGCATGACTTCCCAGGTAACTCAGAACTCACATGGTTGGGGGGTTGATTTGGAAGTTGGAGAAAGAGGCAAGTGGCTGTGCATGAATGGTCTTTCCTGCCATGCTGAAGAATTTTGACTTTATTTCAAAGGTAAAGAGAAGCCAATATAGACTTGCAGTTTTACAAGACCATTTAGAACTCTGTGTGGTGACTGCATTGGAAAGGAATAAGACTAGAGGAAGGAAAATTAGGAAATGCCTTAGTCTACACATGAGTTAATGGAGCCTTGAACTAATGTTGTATGCATGGGGTATAAAAGCAGGGTCGGTTTCAAAATACTGCTAACTTAGCATTGAATGCTTGTATTTTGAAGGTGAAGAAATGAGAAGAGTCAAGGATGATATCCCAACATCTGGCCTAAGCATCTGGGTATACATAAGCTATCACCAGAGTATAGATATCTGACAAGTAAAGGAAAAGAAAAAGAGATTCCATGCAAGATTAGATAGATTCTTTGAAAGTTTGCCAGCATCTGTCTAACTAATTGTCACAAGGGATTTGAGCACTTTTGTTGGCAGTGAGGCTTAAATATGGAAGAGAGTAATTGGGCCACTTGGGATTGGGACTACTAATAGGAATGATCTACTTTGGTTTAGCAAGATGTGCCTGGCATCAGCTTTCAATTGACAAAGCAATTGTCTCACTAGTTAAGGAAGAGGAGAATAATATGGTAGAATCTTAATGTTCACTTTTCTGAGTTTCAAGGTTATGCCAGAAATGAGTGGAGTCATCATCTTCTTTCTGTAGTTTTAAAATTAATGCATTACATAAAGTCAATGTTTGCCACAAGGATTTTTATTACTATAAGCTCTGTCACCATTCCAAAGACATACTCATGATAGCATTTTTCATTAGTAGAGACACTATTCATGAATTACCAGTTATAAAGTATTACATCTCTATGCTGTGTAGGTAGTATATGTTATGCATGGATTTACAATAGACATTCATTCATTCATTCATCCATTCATTCCACAATATTTAATGAATATCCCACAAGACTCCCGACACTGTTCTGGGCACTGGGAACGAAACAGTGGGATCAAATGTTTTTACTTTCATGGGGCTTTGGTGGCTGAAGACCTATGATAAGCAAATAAGTGTGCCAGATGCTGATAAGTGTTATGAAGAATAGTACATCAGGGTGAGGAGAATGGCAGTGTGAGTGGTGGTGGGATGGGCAGTTACTAATTTAGGTTGAGTCATTGTGGTAAGTCCTTTGATAAGGTTATATTTGAGATAAGTAAAAGGCTGAGAGAGAGGGACATGGAAAATCTGTGAGATGGCTATTTCAGGCAGAAGTACTAGCAAGGGTAGAAACTTGGCCAGGTCTTACACTAGATGAACCAAGTATAACAAAGATAAGTAACAACAGGGTCCTTGCTCTCAAGCAATTTATACCTTAAATATGGGAAATAAAAAGATGGAAAATAGAAGGTACTGATATGAAGAAAATGCTATGGCATTTGTTCTGGCATAATAGATGGAGAAATAAAATACTACTATAGAACTGCAGCAAAAAAAGTGACAGTGCTGTATCCATCTCCAAATGGCACTAGTTGACAATATCTAAAGTTACGGTCATGTTCAAATTTCAGTGTGGTCATATAACACAAACTCATTCTAGAGAGTACAGCTAGTTTCCTGCATAATCCTATAACCTCATTACAAATTATTTTAAAAATCAAATAGAGTTATGATTGAGGTCTGGAATGTCCCCCCAAAGCTCATGTGTTAAAAGCTGTCCCTGATGCAACAAGGGGCAGAGATGGGACTTTTGGGAAGTAATTGGATCATAAGAAATCCATCCTCTTCAATGGATTAATCCATCAATTAATTCATAATTTGATGGTATTCATGGGAGGTGGCAGAAACTCTACGAGGTGAAGGCTATCTAGAAGAAGCGGGTAACTGGGGGTATGCCCTGGAAGAGCGGAAGTTGTCCCTGGATCCTTCTTCCCTCTCTATCTCTACTTCCTAGTCTCCACAAGGTGAGCAGCTCTGCTCCACCAGGCCTTCTTGGCTGTGATGTTCTGCATCAGCAGCAGATCATAGCAGTGGAACAGCCAACCGTGAACTGAAACTTCCTAAACTATGAGCCAAAATAAACCTTTCCTCCATAAGTTGTTTTTCTCAGGTGTTTGTCACAGTGGCAAAAGCTGACTAACACCAAAAGCAAGTTTGGAACATCTGAAAACAGAATCTTCCTTCTGCTCTGTCTTAGCATGAAGGTTGTCATGCAGAAGTAGGCCCTCAAGAAATATTTGCTAAATGAATAAATAGCTGAATGAAGTGAAAACAAATGCCCAGCATTTAAACAATATTCATGAAAACGTACCTTTTCCATTTCCAGCACTAATAAAGCAGACAGGAGTCTTTGGGCAAAGTTCTGTTTATTCTCCCAGACAATGTGAGATAGTTGTAGGAAGTTAGGGTAACTCAGCACAAACAGCCAGACTGACGTGGCATATTCAGGAAGTGGGTGGCTCTTTTGTGCAAAGATTTGTGACTGACTTCACATCTAAATGACTGCCCAGTAAACAGCATCATGTCTGCGGATAGCAGTTGCAGCTGCAAAACTAAGGAATCGTTACGGCATGTGCAGAGTGAAAGAGCTCATTGTTCAGAAATAGGTCTTTCAGCTACACCTGCATGTGGATCATAATTAGTGTCTAATGTCATCACCAAATATGACAGATAACAATATAATGTGTATATAGTGCTATGTCCTCATTTCCAAGGAGACTATGCACATTGTCTGGGTTTCTGAAAGATTATATACAAGAAGTTTCCCTTGGTTCCACTGCAATTTACTTGAGGCCACAATTACTTCTATCCTGATGCAATCCAAGTCTCTCCTTGTGTCTTATGGTGAAGCAGTTCCATGTTACTAGGGAAACAGATCCAACTCTGAGTGTCAATGAAGGGCTGAGAGAATTAAAATAACCTGTAGCTCCACCTGGTTCAATCGAAGCCACAAGATTACTATCTTAATTTGAGACTTCCCTCTGTATATAAATAATCTCAGAGGAATTAAGGGATGTCATGTTTTTCATTAAATATCTGTGAATGTATCACTCCTACTTTGGGCATTATTATGATAGCTAAAACCATCATTTTGCCCAATTGCTACATTAATTATATGTCACATTAATAATTTTCCATCAAACTCATTTAATATTAATATGATTAAATTATATCTTATGGTTACAGAAGTTATTAAGGGCTTCATTTGTTTGCACATAACATCAATAATAATGATAAATTAAAAATGGTCAGTGGGTAGTAAAAATCAACACCATAATAAGCAGAAATTTCTGAAGAAATGTATTCCTTCTTCTTATTTCTAGCACAACATGCTATCATATGTGAGAAAGAGAGGAACTGCCTAGTTTGAAGCAGTAACGATTCTTCACAATTGCACCACCCTCTATGCACTCCCTGACTTTCTAACACAGTTATTGCCACACTGTGAATTGAGTGGGTAAATGGATGGGTGAGTGAATGAGCATATGTATTTTGATTTCAAACAATTTGAATAATATCACTGGGAACCATCTAGGGTGGGCAGTATTTCACAGAGGCTTGTATAGCATGAGGCATGCTGATGTTCTGAAACAGGTGTTTCTTAGCCATCTTGACCACTCTCATCTTTCTACCTTCATCCCACCTCTCAGCTGAGTCAATGCTCTTTTCAGGCAATTTTACCCTAGGATTTCTTACCCTATTTCTCTTGGATTAAGTATGAGAGTCCTAAATTGCTAAGTACATGTGCACTTGAGCATTTTTCTGGAAAGAGAGAGTGAATACAAGAGTGAGAGAGCATGTGCCTACAGCTTTTATTAGCTTTTCAAAGGCATGCTGTTTTCCAACATAGGTTAAAAATGGCCTTTAAGTGCTTCTCACATCATGAAAAAAATCACTCACTGTGCTCCTTTTAAGTGCTTGTTTTCATTTTTTTCCTTAGGAAATAATAAAGTAATATGTATGCTAGAAATTTTGAAGTATAACTATTTTAGAATATGAAATATGTCACATTCTCTGACATATGTCAGTAGAAAAATTCTATTCTTATGTCTCTTGGATATGCAATTTATACAGAATAAAATAAACTTTAAAAATCTTTTTCAGGTACAAACATTCCAATTAATTAAATTTATTAAGAAGTGGTATCTAGAAAACTCTATAGTATTACTCCTAGAGTGCTTAGTTTATTATAGAGAATGCTTAGTACTATTAAACTTTAAATACCTTCAATAGACAAAATTCACTTTGATATATACCAAATACATTTAGCTAACTCACAATATGATAAAATGATTATATACAAGAGAATTTTACTTTGTTTGCACATTTGAGATCAATGCTTTATTCAATCTGATAAATATTTACTGAGTTTCTGCTTTGTTCTTAGGCTCTGAGGGGTACAGAAGACTTGAGATAGAAGATATTACCTACCCTGTCTTCAGGATTGTGGCCCAGCAGTGGAGATATGCAATGACAATATAAGATCGAAGTCTTATTCTGAGAAGAAACTCTGTGAGCCAAGTTCAAGTACCTACATGTCTATGGAACTTAGAGGGAACTGCAGAGGGGAAGTGTTTAGATATATTATGTTCCCAAACCTCAGGTGGTAGACAAGGCAGCCATGTTGGAGGAGGGACTTAGTTGCTAGGGAGGGGCCCGTGGGTGCCCAGGTAGGTACAATGTGGATGACCCAGTCTGTCCAGCTCCAGCATAGCTCTGGACTTCTTTTGCACTCTGCTTCCTGCCATTATACTCTAAGGGCCTGTAGCCATGGTTCCTGCTCAGAAGATGGCCCCCAAATGGACTGTAACCTCTGATATCTCCATAATAGTGAGAAAATAAATCTTTATTCCTTTATTGCATGTCAGGTGTTTGGGTCACAGTACTGAGAATGTTAACTGAAACAGGAAGTAACTTCTGAATTTCAAGTATGAGTAAACCAGATCCGAGGGAGATGGGATGGGAGGATGTGGTGCATGATCAGTGAACCAGCTAGTGGGAGCAGTCAACATAAAAGTTCAGACATGACAGGGAAGTTGATGCCTTCAGGAAATTGAAGATTTCCTCAGAAGAGCTGAAATGCCAAAGCATTGCTTCTTTTCTCATTTGTGTCTGCTTGCCTCTTATCCAGAGGGTAATGAGGATCTATTGAAGACTCTCTAACAAGCTCTGCAAATTGGATGTAGGGGAGACAAGAATGCAATGCCATAAGGTGTTTGAAGTGTTTAGATGTCAGTGGCAGAGTGAAACTAGTTCGAATGCTCAGGACTCTAAAATTTGGCTACAATTATCCTTAGCTTTAAGGAAAGGCTTCTAGCCAAATAAGAACAAACAAAAACAAAAATAAAAACAACGAAATTCTCATTTCCTGTCAATGAAACAGTCATTTAGTAACAAAAACAAATATGACTAGAAAACAAAAAAGACGTTAAGACTGTGCTCCAAGCACTCACAGATTGGTTTCTCAAAGGTAAGGGAAGAAACATGGATTGGCGTTGCTTAGGAAAAGTCAAGAATAATCCAAGAATAATACGAGAAGCAAGAAAGCAGCTCCCTGTCATTATACCCTGAGGACCCGTAACTGTGGTTCCTGCTTGGAAGATGGCCCCCAAATGGATAGTGACTCTGCAATCTCCATAACAGTGAAAAAATAAATATTTTTTCCTCTAAGTTTTGCATGCTAGGTGTTTGGGTCACAGTAGTGAGAACGTGCCCCCCACACACATTTTGGGTTGAAAAGCATAAAGAGATCAGCAAAAATAGGGAAGAATCAATGCCTATGAGCAGGGGTGACCCTGGGCATGGGGCAATTACTGGCAGACACTGCCACAGCAGAGAAGAGAGAATTGGTTGGGAATAGATAACAGATATAAATGCTTTGGAACATTGCTTTTCAAAAACAAAACTAAACAAAACAAACCCCAGAACTGCAGAGGTCAAATTCAGTGCTCTGCAGGGCTAATATGCAAGCAGAGAATATGTAAAGTTTTTCTCTAAAATTTTTCAGTTCATATTAAACAAGGAGGGCTTTGACATGTGAGATGAGCTAGAGTCTAGAGTAGTCAGAGAAAAGCTGTGAATTAAGGCAAGAGATCTGAGTTTCAGCTCTTCTACTTAACTAGCTATGTGCCCTTGGGCAAGTTATTTTGTTAACATTAGTCTGCAGATTCTATATCTGTTTATATTTTTGTGACAAGGTAATTTTTGTTGTTGTTAATACAAAATACTAAAAATCTTATATTGCCTAAAACACTTGTGTCCAATATAGTAGTTCCTAGTCCCCATGGTGGTCATCAAACACTTGAAAGATAGTTTGTGAGCAAAAAGAAGTAGATTTTTAATTTTATTTAATTTTAATTGAGTTTTAAAAATGGATACTGTTTCACTTTTAGAATGCTTTAGGAAAATGCATTAGAAAAAATACTTGTGTTTGAAAAAACTTGAATATGTGAGTTAGTTTTTTCCAACATAAATTTCATGAAACCTAATTTTAGATGAAGTATATCCAATAAAAATTTAACTTTCAAATTGAAATGTGCAGTAAATATTAAGTACACACCAGATTTTGAAGATTTAATATGAAAAAAGAGTGTAAAATCTTCCATGAATAATGTCTATGTTCATTAAAGATTGAAATACCGAATACTATCTAACATTGTGATGATAACTTTGAATTAAATTAAACATAATTAAAATCATTTAATATGCTTTTTAAAAATGTATCTACTGGAGAATTTATAATGTGTTCTCTGTACTGGACAGTGCTAATTTGTCTATGAAAAATAAGCATTTCCACTGAAGTATTTTGGATAGACTGTATAAAATAAGAAATTCCCTAATCTTCAGAACTACAAATAATTACCAATTATTAAATCCCTATTATGCTGTAGACCATGGGTTGGCATAATTCCTCTTTAAAGACTAAATTGTAAATATTTTAGGCTTTGGGGGTAATGAAGTCATAACCACTCAACTACCTTTGTAATGTGAACATAGCCAGGAACTGTCTCTCAGTGAATGAGCACAGCTGAGTTCTAATACAACTGTTTTGCAAAACAGGTGGCAGGCTAGACTTGTCCCCGAGGCTGTTGTTTGCACTAGACATTTCTGAAGACATTTTACAGTGTTTCTAATCACAATGGTTCTGTCCAATATAACCCAATGTCTACATTTAGGAAGGAGATATAAAATATTATGCACTCTGTTAGAGTTTACAATGAAAAACAAATGAGTCAGTAACTACAGAAGAATATAATAACATGCTATAAAGATTTCCTGCACTCCATGAACATGAAGAAAAAAAATCCATTTTTTTTTAACTCTGGCTATCATGAAATGCATCTCTGTGAAGATATTTATATGTTCCCTTTTCAATATCCTTAAGTTAAAAAAAAGACAGCTTTGTAAGAACACATTTTTGAAAATATAATGTATTTCCACAATTAAAACTACTAGTTGATTTTTTAATTTTTTTTTTTAAATCCTGAATCCCAAAGCAATGTTTTCTTTTCCTCTGGCCAGATGTCATTTGCCAGTTTGCCGATCAACTGCTTATTAAAGAGATGTAGGAGTGGAATCACAGATAAGAACTATTTCATCAGATATACGAATAGCTCGCTTTCCAAAAAAGGTAAATAACAAATGTTATAATCAGTGTTTTTACTCCAGCTTTTATTTTTATTTATTGAATGATGGCCTAATTTGACTCTGGTCTGTTATTTTGTTCATTAATTTTAATCATCGGCTGTTTGAAAATATAAAAAAATAACAATTTGTTCATAACATAAAGTGATACAGAAATAACTGAGGCTTTCCACACCATACCCTTAGTGAAGTCTGAGGCTGATAATGATCAGCTATTAAATAGCAGATTCTGATGAATCCATAGTCTAGCAAATGTTGTTTTTGTATTGCTCTTTGAGAAACACCATACACCATTTTTTTCTCCAGGTTTCTTGTTCATTTATATTTTAGTTATGCTCAAAAGCTACATTATTAAACTGACACATACTACCATAAGTTAATTTAATAACATTAAATTATTTGCATTATTTTATAAATGAAAAGGTATCCAATTTATATGTTACAGGTGAGATTACTGTATTTTGGAAGGATTGCCATGTATGCATGGGCATATGAATGTAGTCTTCATGTTTAAATTTTCATATCTTTAGGAGTTAAAGCTGAAATAATGAATTACTCAGGAGTTATGTAAAAGCATAGACAAATGGCTATGTTGAGGTGAGCAGTTAAAGAGGTGTGATGATCTATTTTTCTGAATTAAAAGTCAAGGAGAAGACGTTAAGATGGATTGTGTTCCCATGGGTCCTATGACTGACTGGCTTTCTCAGAGCACTACTTTCCAGGGTCAGAGGTGGAGCTACAGAGGTGCGAAATAATAGCAGGTGTTTAAGGGATATTTAACTTGTTCAGTTCATATCACATCTCTCCCATGGCTTTGGATACCTTGAGAATAGAGGTTCTACTGCAGTCTGAACTGTTCCCCCGGAAATTGTAGCATTTTTCTTCCTATTTGTTTTTAAAGTAAGTGATTTTATATGGAACGTGCCTAGTATGCATCTGACCAATGGCAGGTACTTAGTAAATGGGCACTAGTATCCAATCTATCTTTGTCATTGTCATCAGCATCAACATCATCAGCACCATCAATTTTATACATCTTGTAAATTCTGCAGTATCCTAGAGGTCATGCATTTAAATAGGTTAGCACCATGGAGTTCACTTTTATTCACTTTTTGTTGATTTTGGATAGTTTTTAATATATAATTTTATAATCTAGCAACATGTATTTATGTACTTATTGTTTAACATGTGCTACCATCTAAAATATTTTAACAAAAATAACTAATTTAAACTCCAAAATAATACTATGATACTATTGTTAATCTCATTTGACAGATGAGGAAAACAAGGCACAGCTGTTTAGAGCTAATTTTTTTTTATCTCTCATACTTAGAAAAGTATTATCCTAACAACTGCATAAAATTCAAATTTCATTTTTATAAGAAAATTTAATTTTGCCTTCTAACTAAAGTACATGGAAGAAAATTGACAATATTTTCCCAAGAAACATTCCATTATGAATTTTTTATCTTTTATACTTAAATACCATTTCCATAGAATACTGTCAAAAGGTTATTGTAGGTATTTTGTTTGATACTAATTTAAATGCACAAAGAAAAATTCAAGAGGAAAAGATTTTCCATGCTCATAAATGCCCTAGCATTATATGATAGTCTATTACATGAATGTAGTATAGATAGATGTAGCTTTAGTCAATAGTTCACCAATGAACATTCAAATTATTTTCAATTTTGAGTTATAAACATTCCTATTATGAACACTCTTGACATACTTCCTTATATATAGACGGCGTTGATTACTTTCTTCTGACAACTTAGTACAAATGAAATTGCCAGGTCAAATGTATTTGTGAGGCTTGATTACATCTTGTGAGTTCTGTGAAATTGTTGGGCTAATAACTTCCATCACCAACAGTGAATTTGAGCAAAGTTGCCACCTTTGAGAACAGTGGATATGGAATATATGTGGATTATTTGCAAACCTGAAAGACAAAATATGATGTCTACTGATCCAGTGACATTTTCCTCTCCATTTTTTGTGAAATATTACATATGTACAAATCATGCAGCATATGTGTGAATCTAAACATGTAAGGTCAATACATGTGAGCCCATCTATGATTGCATCTACTCTTCCATGCTTATCCCTTTCCTGTCTCCCAACTAGAATTAATCCTTATCAGAATTTCTTGTTTGTATTTCTTTTCCTTTCATGAAAAATAATTTTATTAACTAAATATGTGTCTGTAAGCCATAAATTGTTTTAATTGTGCTCATGTGCAAAGCTTACATATGTCGCTTCATTCTCTGTGAATACTTTTGCTTTTTTACCTTAATCTGATGCTTCTAAACTTTATGCATATTGTTCATTGTAGTTTATTCATCTACATGATTGATTAATATCCCATTGTGAAAATATGCCACAACTCATTTATTAGTTCTATTTTGATGAATATTTCACTGAATTTTCCATTCTTGTACTTGTCTCCTGATGTGTATGTTCCAGGGTTTTTCAGGACCTAGTCACAGGGCATAGGGAATGAAAATGTTCATTTTTATACCATAATATCAAATTATATTTCAGAGTGATTACATTTATTTATACTTGATTACTCCATCTTGACAATACTTTTCATTGCAACAGTTATTAAATTTTCCAACCTAGTGAATTAAAATGACATATCATTATAGGCCTAATTTGTAGTCTTCTCATTATTAATACATCTTTTATTTGTTAATAAAATTTTAAAATACCACCATCTGGGAGCTTTTTTTTTAATTACTCAATAGTGTTACTCTTAGGAAACATATCAGTTTACCTAAGTGGCTATCTTTATTTATTTACAGAAATGTGCAACAAAAATCACGCAAGTCTACACTTCTAGCACCCTAGCCTTAAATAACTAAAAATACTTATGAGCTGACCAATCAACTAACTATTAAAAAAAATGAAAACCCCAGCAACCAGGGGGTAGGTGACTTTCTCCCCATCTTTGGTGAAGCATCATGATTGCTTTCTTCTGAGTGAATACAAACTGCCTGGGAAGCACCTGGTTTTGCTTGTTCCCCTCTGGATTCTACTACCTGGATTCTTGGTTTCCTGTTCTCTGCTTTGGGCTCTTCAAGTGTGGTCACTTAGCATGAGAACATGTTCTAACTAGAAAGAATATCCATATATTTATATTTCAAGCCTAATTAATTTTTTTTATTTTAGAGAAAATTGACATAATTGGTTATTTTTATATATGGGAATGGATAATTATGACTCATACCCCTAAAGTATTATAAAAAGCCAGTTATGACTAATCTCCATGTAAGAGAGTGGTCAAAACTCAGTATCCAATGACAAGCACCCTATTCTCATTTTAAAGATGGGGAAATAAAAACTGAGTTTATAAGATACACATTTATACAAAGAGGAGGAAGAAGACTGACAAATTTACTCACATTGTTTAAACACTTATTTTTGAAGTTAATCGTGATTATTTAGTAACTGTGCTTTTATTAAAAGTTAGTGTTCTGCAGGATGTGATTTTATTTATTTACATATTTATTTACTTAATTGTACTAGGGATTTTTATTTTGAAACAGTCTTGCTAAGTTGTTGAGGCTAGCCTCGAACCTGCAATCCTCCTGTCTCAGCCTCCCAAGTACTGGACTTACAGACATGTGCCAAAGTGCCTGGCTTTATTTTATTTTTAAACCTTGAATAAAGGTCATGAGTGCCCACAGTGCATGGGTGAATATTCTCTTCTCAAGGTTCTGAGAATGAGCTGGCTCCTATCTTTTCATTTTTATCTATCTATCTATCTATCTATCTATCTATCTATCTATCTATCTCTATCATAATTATCATCATCATTTATCATCTGCCATTTAAACATCTTAAGCACAGGAGTCATGAGAATTGTGAAGAAAACTTCGTAACTAATCTTTTGTTGTGAATGCTTGTTTTAGAAACATAATTTCTTTTTTTGTGTGTGTGGTACTGGGGATTGAACTCAGGGGCATTCTACCTCTGAGCTATACCCCCAGCCCTATTTTTCATTCTTTATTTTGAAACTGAGTCTCACTGAGTTGTGGAGTGCCTCACTAGGTAGCTGAGGCTGGTCACGAACCCAGATCCTCCGGTCTCAGCCTCCCGAATGCTGGGATTACAAGCGTGCGCCACCACGCCCGGCTAGAAACATAATTTCTATGTCAACAGCCTCATTGGTTATTTTCACTAGGACAATAGGTGACTGGTTACCACTTAAAATATTAAGCCATAGAGAGCAAATTTAATCATATGTACAATAAAGACCAAATATTAAGTTTGTCCCAATGCCATTAGCACTTTAAAAAAATAGAGTAGCTTCTGTAAGGAAGTGAACATGTACTGGGTTAAGAGAAATAGTGTAAACTCCATGGCACATAAGGGCTTTCCATTATGGAAAATGGACAGATAAACTGCCTAAGGAAAGGAGCAATGGGGTTGCCATGGAAATCAAGGTTTTGTACCATTCTGATTAGGCAGAACAGTTACAGGATCAAGAGGCATGGAGGCACTGAGTCTCTCTCTCTCTCTCTCTCTCTCTCTCTCTCTCTCTCTCTCTCTCTCTCTCTCTTTCAATAAAAAGAGATGTAAGTATAAGCACCAAGGGAAAAAGTAATAAAAAGATTCTTGGGTCCTGCCAGGACTAACAGAAGGTCCTCCTAGATAAGGGAGTTTTGCTAAGGTGCAAGGATAAGCACTAATTAAAACTTGTGGCACAGAAGCTGCCAGTAGGGACTTCGTGGCTTTTCAGTAGAGATGGACTAAGCTTCAAAATAAGAAATAATCATGCTTCCCAGTATCTATTTGTCACAACCTCACAAGACCCCACTCTGAAAAGCCAGTTGCTAAAAAGGCTGGACTGTGAGCCACAAAGATCTAAGTTCTGCCCTGAGGGGATTATATCACATAATTACTTTATAATTACTTTGTATCTATATCAATCATTTTAATTAGAAAGTAAAGGTCCCATCTGATATTTTCTAAAAAAAACTTTATTCTTGAATGTGGTACCTATTATGATTTACTTCTGTAAATAACAGTAACAGCTTGCCAATAAAATGTCAGTTTTTTAAGAAAATAATTATGATGCTAAATATTTTAGAGGACTGTTTATCAAAGGAGAAATACACTACTGGGTTTATTTTGCCCAAATTTCAGTTCACAATCATGTGTTTTAACAGTATAACTAAGACTCCAAGTTCTGGGCCATCAAAAGGGTCAGAAAGGATGTAGACATCTCACACACTTTCCTGCAGTATTTGCTTTTCTGTTGAGCACATAGCCTAGGCTTTTTGCATGAAAGAGCAGGCAGAAGAGGTTTGGATAAAGGGTATTTGAGACATTTCATTGTCTCTTAAATGACAGAAAAAGTGCTGTCCTCTGTGTTAATACATTTGTCCTTTTGTCCAATTAAAATTTCTCCAATGGCACCAAGTTTTACTGCTCTTTTGCACCTCCTTCAAATAAGCAGGGACACAAATAAGAGCTAAACCACTTAACATTTTATCATAAAATACATTTATCAAATTAAAATAGTAAATAACCTTACATTATGCCTAATGCCACTTGTAATGGAAAATTTAAATATATATCCTATATCTTTAGTACTTAACATACTCCCTTATTCTTGCTGTTCACTTGCCTAGAAAATTCTTCCTTCATCTACTGGACAAGCCAAGTCCTATCCTCAGAAATTTCTTCCTCGGACTCCATACCAGATAAGATCCCTCTGATATAAACAGTGCATGAGGCGTTTTCTTCTTACATCTACCATCTTTGCAAATGATGTATCATCTGTATGCTGTGTGTTTACTACCTGCCACTCTGGTAACAGAATCCCTTTCCCATAGCAGGTAAGTGCTACTGTAATTTCCTAGAGATTATCATTGGGGTTCCAAGTTCTGCTCTTCTTTACATTGTAATATTGTTTAATTGATCATCTGAGCCAATTTTTATAGCACTGAGTTAAAATAAGAGTGCAAAAGAGCAAAAATATGAGCATGGCTATTATTCTTGTGCAAGTTTAGGTAATACAAGCTGGGATTATAAATTGACACAGGCCTGTCCTTACATTTACTCAGTAATTGAGTTGGTTGTCATCTGCTTAAATCTCACAATGAAGTATCTGACCCTAAATGCTGTCTGCTAAACAGTGAGGAATCCAAATTGATTACACATTCAAGAACTTGTCTTATACAAGATTTGGTTTCAATTTTCTTTTCTTCAGGGGTAAGGATAGAGTGATGATCAATAAGAAAGGTATTTGGGCTGGCCAAAGTGGTACAAGTACTAGGATCTGAATCCTAGTACTTGGGAAGCTAAGGCAGTAGGACCACATGTTCCAGGCCAGCCTTAGCAACCTAAAGAGACCCTCAGTAACTTAAGAAGATTTCGTTTCAAAATAAAAATAAAAACGGGTTGTGAGTATAGCTTGATGCTAGAATTCCCCTGGGTCCAATCCCTAGTAACCTCCTAAACAAGATATTTATTCAACAAATATAAATTGAGTGTAACCTATGCTAGATCAGCACTGTTCAATAGAAATGTTATGTGATCCACAGGTGTAATGTAAAACTTTTCAGGAGCAATATTAAAATAGGGGAAAAAAGAAATAGGTGAAATTATATTTAATAATCTATTTTATTTAATCCAATATATCCAAAATATTGTCATTTCAACATATAGTGAATGTAAAAATTACTAGTAATATTTTTTTGTTTTTCATACTAAGTTTTCAAAACTTGGTGGTGTTTATTTCATACTACAGCATATCTCAATTCAGACTAGCCTCATTTCCTGTGTTCACTAACCACATGTGGCCCGTGGCTACCATGATAGATTGTGCAGTGTGAACAGCTGTGCAATGTAAACATTGAGATTTAATAGTGAACCAAAGCAGGTGGCCTCAAGGAGTTCCTGTTTCAGAGATGAAGATATTTGGATATGGTGTGACATAAGCATTCACATTTTCTAGGGACTTTTAATTGAAGCCAAATTTCTTCTTGATTTTGCTTAAGTGCTGCTTCCCAAATATTAGAAAAGTAAAATCAGTAAACAGCTCTGACTACTCTGTTCCCCATCTCCCTCCTTGTCCCTTGGGAAATTTCTTTGAAATTTTCTAATTTAATTTTAGCAAAAAGTACATATAAAACTACCATTTCATTCCATACCATTTCTATTTGCTTTACAAACTAATGTATATATGTATGTATGTATTTATTTACTGGTACTGGGGATGGAACCCAGAGGCCTTTCACTTCCAGGCTACACCCCCAGATCTATTTTATTTTTTTATTTGGAAACAGGTTCTTATTAAGTTGCTGAGACCCTCACTAAGTTGCTGAGGTTGATTTTGAACCTATGATCTTCCTAACTCAGCCTCCCAAGTACTGGGATTACAAGGATGTGCCCCATGCCAGGCTCAAACTAATGTTTTAAATTCTGAACCATTGAGTCAACTGAACTCCCCAAGGATACATGCTGTCTTTTCCCCTCACAATTAAAAAATAAAAATTCTGTTCTCATTGGGGACTTTAACATAAGCCATGTAGCTATAGAAGGAACAGTGTCCTGAGGTTAAATCCTGGGTTGCAGTACTTTGTAAACCTCTATAGCAAGAACTTCCATGAAGGCTTTGATGGTTGAGGTGACTTGTGTGGAGGACTGTGTAGTGTGATAGCAGGCTGATCACAGATACCTCATTTGCTTATCAGGGGAAGGATTACTTGTGATCTACTTCCTTTATCCATGCCCCACTTCCTACAGTTTCTATCTTCTCCCAGTAGTCCATTCAAATTACTAATCCATCGAATGGATTAATCTACTGATGAGCTTAGCCCTCATGATCCTATCACTTTTCCAAAGCTCCTCAGGAAATTGCTGTTTGAGGACCAAGTCTTCAAGTTCATGAGCTTCAGGGGATCATTCTAGATCTGAACCATAACAAACTGCTATATTGGTTTTCACTTTCTACCCAGGCTTCTAGCCTTCAGGCTTGCTCTTCAGATCTTGGGCTTCCTAGCCTACATAATCCTAGGAGCCAAGTCCTTCAATCAATCAATCAATCTCCTCTCTCTCTTTCTCTAACACACACACACACACACACACACACGTAAACATGCTCAAATATATGCACCAATTTTCTATTGGTTATGTTTCTCTGGAGAACCCTAATATATCCACTAAATTGAAATATCATTAAAGAAACCTCCAAATATTTTTATGTTCTGAAGGGATTCGGATTCAAGGATCGGAACCTTTTAGGTTAAAGGTATTTGAGAAAATTAATCTGGAGTGACTTATGAGTATTACCTAGTCATAATTTCTTGATATGCTTCACTGACATCAGTCCAAATGGACATTTCAATGAGAGAGTTCTGTAGAAAAGCACTCAGAAATTAATTTAAAAAGCTCAAATTCAAGAGTTAGTTTTTGAAAGCTACATATAGAGCCTATTCATGTAGCAATAGGTTATGAGAGTTGCTTGAATAAATGTAGAGTACAAATTCAGGGTTACTTATGTGAAGTGTCAAAAACCATATTATGTTCATGAGGAAACAATTATGAACAGAAAATTAAAATAAAAAAGCTTAGTTTACCCTAATTTAATACAGAATTGGAGTGAACAAAACGAACAATTTTCAGCTCTTACAACTCTTTTTAATCTTCTAAAATACTTGTTTGCTAACAAGATAATGGTAAAGCATACTGCAATTATAAATGAGAAGTTAAACATCAAAATCAATGCTGAGACTGATTTACCTTATAGTATGGGTATAATTTGGCCCTTATATGAACTTTACATATACTCCTAGAGAACTTTCATGCTACCATAAGTGACCAGGATCCTGGCTTAAACAGAGCTTACTTTAAGGTTATTAAATAAATACAGTACACAGTGAGTATTCCTAAACCACAAATCTGAAATCTGACGTGCTGAGAAATCTGAAGCATTGGAGTGTCAACATGATGCCACAAGTGGAAAATTCCACAATTGCCCTCATGTGATGAGTTGCAGTCAAAACAGATGAAATAAAAGCACCACATAAAATTATCTTCAGGCTATGTGCACAAGACGCATGTCAAACATAAATGAATTTTATGTTCAGACATGGGTCCCATTCCCAAGAATTCTCAATGCATATGCAAATTTTCAAAAATCTGAAGAACTTCAAAATCCAAGAAATTTCCAGCCTTAAGCACTTTGGATAAGGGATATATGTACAATATTTTTTAAATGCATGCTTGAATAAACATTATATATTAAAGTGCCAAATTAAATAAAGTAGCTTGCTGTTCTCATTGTATGCAGCAAATATTTATTAAGTATCTACTTTGTGCCAAGCACTATATGGAGCATCCAGTACTTTACTGGAAAATAAGATAGACATGGTCTCTTATTGAATATACAGACATGCTTATGGGAGATGCAGACATCTAAACAGGCAAACTCAATGCAACAAATCTAAATTCTATTTCATGATCTACAAGTCTTATATTTATTCATCTTTATCCTGATTGCCCTGTTTGCTCTTTTTTTTTTTTTTTTTCTGTGGTACTGGGGATTGAACTCAGGGGCATTCTACCTCCGAGCTATACCCCCAGCCCTATTTTTTATTACTTATTTTGAAACCGAGTCTCACTAAGTTGCGGAGTGCCTCACTAGGTAGCTGAGGCTGGCCGCGAACCTGGATCCTCTGGTCTCAGCCTCCTGAATGCTGGGATTACAAGCATGCGCCACCATGCCCGGCCCCTGTTTGCTCTTGCATACAAGCCATGTGGACCTTTGCAGCTATCCAGAACCTAGAATTCTTTTCCTATAGATATTTTCATGGCTAGTTTCTTCCCTACATCCAGGTCTCAACCAAATACTATTTTGTTTAGCTAAATTCTGCATGGTGCTGGGCATGGTAGCATATGCCTGAAATTCTAGTACTTGGGAGACTGAGACAGGTTCAAGGCCAGTCTCAGTAACTTAGGGAGGCCCACAACAACTTAGTGAGACCCTGTTTTGGGGGAAAAAAAGAAAAAGAAAGGAAGTAAAAATAAAATAGGACCAAAGTGTAGCTCAGAGGTACAATGCCCTTGGTTCAATCTCCAATAACATGCAAACAAATATAAATAAATAAAAATAAAAATTCTGCATGGCTGCACTATTTCTGAAATTCAAAGGGAATACTAAGTAGGAAAGACAGGAAGGCATCTGAGATGTGGACCAAATTACATAAAGGAGTCAGTTACAATATTCAGCACTTTCTCAGTTTCTGATTGAAGTTTTTCTTACAGAGGTAATAGTTATAATAAATAGTTAATTCCTGGTTTGACTTTGTAGATCCCTTTTCGAAAAATTACTACTTTTATTGCATTATTTTCTGTTTTTGTCATTTCCCTAATTTGTTGATATTTCATTAACTGGACATGTAGCTCATTAGGAATGTTTCCTGGTGCAGGAAAATCAGGAGAATGCTACATCAAGTTATTTTTCCCAGTTTACTATTTTCTCAGTTAGAGATACAAGCACAAAGAGTGCATTGTTGATTGTGGTTCTCACTTGGACTTTCTCATTGATTGACCACAGGGTCCACCAGAAGTTACAGAGATTGTGCAAAGGTACTTTGTCCTCAGGTTTACAGAGCTTAATTATTAATGTTGCAAGTATCTTAGAGATAAATACAAGTTAAAAAAACATTGGATCATTTGGATGCCACTCATTTAGAAATAACAAAAGTAATATTTTTATCTTAATTTTTTGCATGTATATTTTTATTGAACAATAATATTGTATAGGGTTGCTTTTGTACTAAATAAATTTTATAGTTAGCATAACTGAAGTAAAAATGGAATATATATTTT
Organism: Graphiurus murinus; assembly: GCA_004027655.1. Taxonomy (NCBI): domain Eukaryota; kingdom Metazoa; phylum Chordata; class Mammalia; order Rodentia; family Gliridae; genus Graphiurus; species Graphiurus murinus. The sequence continues at coordinate 23,519 of PVLC010008473.1, read as the reverse complement.
TCTTATTATAACATGTGACACATGCAACATATTTGTCTTAACATATAATAACAAAATGTACATTAATAGATGTGAAAAGAGAAAAATTCAGTTCTCTCTACTTCTGCACACCAAGACTTACTCTTTAGCAACACTGAAGTATTTGAATATTTCTGTGGCATTTCTGTTCCACTCATTGTCCAGGACTTAGAAAAAGTATCACTGCTCAAAACTCATTTTAAACATCTTTTTAATAAAACTTTTTTAAAATCCTTGCCATTAAATTTAATCATTTCTTTTTGTGGTCAATGTTTTCTTTACATAATTTCGTCTTTATGCAGTACTGGTGCAGTTCTTAGTCAACTTGTCTCTTTTTCTCTACTAGAAATTAAGCTTCTTGAAATTTGGATTTATCTGACTGATTCTCTACCCACAACATGTTTGACAATGTTCAACAGGCACAAAGATAACTAAGTGAAGAGGTTCTGGGGCCAGAATGCCAGGGGGAACTTTTTTCTCATGAAAAAAAGTAACATATTAGTGAATAGGATTCTTTAAATTTCATAATAACACTGCAGTGGAAGGGTCATGTATGACATCTATAAAGTTTTGATAAGAAGATGATGTGTGGGACTGAGAAGACCATGAAGGAGGAAGGTAATGAAGAAGCATCATCTGGCATTAGGGAGTCTACAGAGAGAGGGGAGAGTGAATTCTTAGCAGTTTCCCTGGCTGTAGAATTTTAGGGTAAACAGCATGTGAAGGTACTGTAGGAAGTTTTTCTGTGGGAATACCATGTGCATTCTTTATCATATCTCCATGAAAACTTTACATAGGATAGAAATTGGTAATGTGTACTTTTAAAAGTAATAAATATAGGCTTATCTATTCAATTCAGTTATGTGAATTTTTCCCTGTTCTAGAGCGACCCAAAGTTAGACACTTCCTGTTATTCACTCATGACATATCTGTGCGTGCTTCTGTAGTTGAATTCATCATACGGAATTCTATTTTGACTGTTGCTTTTAAGTTTATTGCATTCAATTAGAGATAATGTTAAAGCCCACTTTTACCACCACCCACGTATCCAGTTTTCTCCCTGAAAATTACTTTTATCAATGAATTTCCTGTAGATTTGTATAGGTATTTTTCTAGAGAGGATTTTGTTTTGGTTTAGATTACAATGTCTCCCAGACCTCCTGCGGTAGAAAAAGTAGCCATGTTTGGAGGTGGGACTTGGCTGATGGCAGAGGGTCCCTGGGAGCAAGGCTGAAGACAGTATTTTCCCCATTGCCTGCCATAGCTTTCTACTCTTCTTTTCAGCTACGATAGGTAGACACAAGGTTTCTCTCTCTCTCTCTCTCTCCTTCTGCCAATATGCCCTAAGGATCTGCAGCCCTGGCTCATGCTTAGAAGTTGATTGGACTAAAATTGCCAGCACTACGAGCTATAAATCTTTCCTCTATCTTTTGTATATTAGATGATTGGGTCATAGCAGTGAGAATGCTGGCTAAAACAGCAAGTGCTGATTCCTAGGGAAAGAGCATGCACTTGTAGTTATATCATTTCTCACAAAATACCTTTATGTAATTATGTCAGTGTGTGTATCTGTTAGCACTGTAATCCTTAGCCTTTCCAGTATTTAATATTTCTTATCATATATTACAGGTAAAAATATCATTTTCTATTTTATTTATTAACACAGTCTCTGTCCATAACATGTTTGGCAAAGTTTATAGGTCTTCAACAAACACCTGTTAAATAAGTTAATATTTAGAAATTTAAGAAGACTTTTAATGAAAGGATCTAAGAAAATTGATGCTATTTTGCTTAAAATATAATTATATTGTAGGAATAATTACAAACAATAAATAAAAATATCTGTAATGTGTCTACATATCCCATTATTTTTTAAAATTGGAGAATTGAAATAGGATTGATATCACAATATTCAATTTGATAGAAACTCATATTTGCTGAAAATATGTGACCTTAAAAAATGGGTATATGATTCTCAAAGAATAAAAGACAGCACATTATACACCATTCCTATCATCCACTATAGATAATTAAGCATTAGAAAGACATAGGTTTTTGAATTCAAGATTAAACAAAGAGATTTATTAGGTAATGATCATGATGTTTGATGATCCTTATAGATCTTGTTCTTAAGAAAACAGGTCCAAGACACTAAACTGAATTATAACTGAGGAAGAATATTCCACCTGAGATATAATTTTTAAGTGTTAAATCATGTCATCTTAAAATGTTCTTTAAAAAATTAAGAGAGGAGTGTTCTAAATCAATAAACTGTCCTTTAATATTCTAAATATTTGACTATGCCAATAACCAGATGACTCAAGTAATTAGATTTTATGGGATTCAAAATGTGCAGAAGATTTCAGTCAAGATTTAAACTGGGAAGCCAGGCATGGTGGCACATGCTTGTAATCCCAGTACTTGGGAGGCTGAGACAGCCTCAGCTACTTAGTCAGGCCCTCTGCAACTTAGTGAGACCCTATTTCAAAATAAAAAATACAAAATAGGACTGGGGGTGTAGCTTCAAGGTAGAATGTCCCTGGGTTCAATCCCCAGTTCCGCCAAAAAAAAAAAAAAAAAAAAAAAAAAGATTTAAACTGGGTCACAAAAATCACATAACATTTTCTATCTTTTCACCTAAATATATGTGAATTAACTTTTTACAAAGACAGCACCAGCACCAGGGGAAGCATTTTTCATAGAAATTTGCTCTATGTTGCCATCAATTCCTACCTAATTGCTTGAAAGTAGAAATCAACTCAAACCTCGTGCCATTAATTGACTACTTTTCCTGAGTTTCAGCTATAATAAAAATCTTGAAAAGAACACGAACCCTCTGCCTGTCAGTTACTGCAAGAACATATCCACTAAGGAGTTCTTTTAGTGCTTTAAAAATGGTCTCCATGCAGAGATTTCCCTTTTTACATAGGCACTTATACCTTCAATTCTTTACAAGTCTCCAAGGATTAAGATGAGAAGGTTAATGCCTTCATCTATAAGATGATGGCTTAGCACTACTGAGGTTTTGATTTTACAACAGAGCTTCTTGATGGAAACAACATTTGCTTTATTTTCTATAGAGTAAAACGTTTGTTTTATACTGTGAGATAGTAATACCAAAGAAACATTTCATTTTCTTCTTGAAATGCTCTGCTCCTTTTTTGAACTCAGAAAGAACATTTTTCCTTTGGTGCACGTTACTTTTAATTTCGAATAGTAAAAACTGTGTAGTGAAAAACTATGATACAATGTGTGTAGGCATCATAAGTAGCACACATATTCTGGTGGAAATGCTAGAGTATTTGAGTCTGTTATGCAGACAACTTCAAATTAACTGGTAAATCGAATCCATGTGGTAAAACTACCTACACATTCATAACTGATGTCAGTGACTGCGTCATGATACATTTGGCCACAAATGTTATTACATATGTTTCCGTTATCTATACAAGTTGACTACTCCATTCTTTTTCTTCCATCTAAATCAATACAAAAGTCATCCTAAGCAAATGAGTTTGTAAATCGTCTAGTAGTTGTTATAAAGATCTAAACTTGACTACCTGAAAACTCACACATATTCATCATCTACTTTGATAAACACATCCTTAATTCAACATTGCCAAAATTCACCATGAAATTGATTGGAAAAGTGTTAATATTTTATGAAATATGAAGGCTAGCAAAACAAAAAATGTATTTTATAAACATGATTTTAATAAATTGGCAAATGTTTCACCATTAAACATGGAAGTAAGTATTTAAAGTACTAACTATCCAATTCCACATATATTTACACATTCTCAATGCTTTATACATTTTTTAGGAAAATCATAAACTATACTTCAAATATTAGAAAAACTGCAAATTGTATATGCAGATGGTTGTTAAAAATTCTGGTTTTGAATCTCAGTACATTAGAGAACTCCAGGAACATTTTAAAATACACTGAATTTAGTAATATTAGATATAATACTCGTGTTTAAAATATTTGTCTCTGAAACTATTTTAATTACCTTATAATTTAGTATAGCTAATTAAAAGCAACTTGAAGGTAGTAAAATACTAAGTATAATAATAAATATTTCATGCATGTTGTGTTTTAATATTTTATAATTGCTATTTAATTAAACAAATGCTAACTAAATGCCCAAGCTTTATTTTAAAGTAGAATAGGGAAACTTTAAAATAAACATAAGGGAGGACCAGCAAGTGTTGTGTGCATGTACGTCACTGTCAACATGGTTTACATACATTATGATGTGAGAGTATAATGCACAAATAAACGTATATATAAAAAAGAATAAATTTCTGTAAAAATAAATAAAATAAAGCAAACATAATAGACTTCTTTCATGTAAGATGAATATGAAAAACAATTTCATAATTCATAAAATTCCAAGTGAATGGATAAAAGCTCTTCCAAAGGAGTACAGAAAATGAGGAGTAGTGATTAAAAATGTTTCTTTTTTTTCAGAGAAAAGGAAACATTTTTCTTTTTAACACTTTAAAAGGGAGTTCAGAAAGAGTCTACATTTTGCCATCTTCAATCAGAAAATCAGGAGGAACCGATATGGATTTTTGCACCCTTTATGCATCTTTATAATGCTCTATTCATGCCCAATTTAAGCATTTGCTACATGGCACTTTAATTTTTGTCCCCCTCATCTTTTTTTCATTATTTTGTGAGCAAATGGATTTAGGTACCTAAGCTCTGCCGCTTGTATGCTTTCAGGACCTTATACAGCATTTCAGTTAATTTTTATAACTTAAGACAACAGTACAGTTAATTTTTTGGGTTCTACCTTCAATAAATTTGTAGTATGAGGACAAGGTAGATAGGTAGGTAGGTAGGTAAAATACAGTGAGATAGTTAAGATGTTAAGTTATACTGAGGTCCTAAGAACTGGTAGCATGGCCACTTATCTGGATGTGATGTTTCAGGGAGGACTTCCTTGGGAAAATAGAGTTGAGACCTCAAGACAAGTAGCAGTTATCCATGCAAGAGGTGGAAAAAGACTAGGGTATTCTTGGCATAGAAAAAAAAAAAACATGCCTATAGGTCTATAGGTCTAGAGAAGAAACAGAGCATATGACTCCCAATAAATGAATTACACTATAGCTAGAACTTAGGTGGGCAGAGGCAAGTAGTATATGTTGAGACTAGAAAGACGAGTAGAAGTGAGATTGCCGAAACTTTTCCAGCCACATTCAAGAGTACAGAGGTTATTTTAAGAGCACAGGGATAAATTAGAATGGCTTAATCAAAGAAGTTAACTGAATTATCCAATCTGATTTTCAGTTAGGAAAGTTCAATTTGTTTATAAAAAATGTGTGACATATTCTGTAAATAAATTGTTGAATGAATACAACATTTAAAAATAAAAATATTTGCAATTTTAGATAGGTAAAAGCAATAAAAATTGGAAAATTAATTTCATTTTCCAGATAATGAATTCTTAATTAACTTAAATATTATCTCTTCTACTGCTCACAGGAGAGCTGTAGGGATGGCTATATTCCTGGGCTAAAATGACAGGTGCGAATGCATTATGACAAAATTATAACTAATTTGGCTTTAAGGATGTCTTATCATTGGTAACATAGATCAGTATTGAGCTCTGCATTTAAAAAATATTCTCAATTTTATGTTACAAAGAGATGTATTTCTGCCAGAACTATTGGAATTGTCTGATAAAATTTCATAGTTGTTTTAACACTAGTATTAGAAAGTATCCTTCAAGTCAGACCTGGTGGTGCATGTCTGTAATACCAGGATTTGGGAGGCTGAGACAAGAGGTTCACAAATTAGAGGTCAGCCTGGGTAACTTAGCAAGACTTTGTCTCCAAATAAAAACAATGATATCTTCATATATGCACTTAATATTATTTGGTCTGTTTCATCCTCAAGCCTTCTTTCTCCCTCTTCTCCTCTCTCCTTTAATCCCCTTCCACTATCCTACTGGTCTCCTTTCTTTCTTTTTTTTTTAATGAAATACTATTTCTTTCCCATTTTTCTCTAGCTTCTACATATGAGAGAAAACATGATCCTTGAATTTCCGAGACTAGTTGATTTCAATAAGCAAAATATTTCATCCATTTTCCTACAAATAGCAGAATTTTGTTCTTCCTTATGGCTGAGTAAAACTCCATTGTGTGTATGTACCACATTTTCTTTATTCATTCTTCTGTTGATGGACAGCTAGGTTGGTTCCATAATTTAGCTATTGTGAATTGTGCTGCTGTACACATGGGTATTGATTTTTAGCCCCATGAGACCCTTATGGACATCTGACCTGGAACTAATTTAATGCTGTTTTAATCTAGTGAGTTTGTGGCGATTTATTATGGCAGTCATGGGAAAGTAATACAGAAGGCATTGGCTTTGTTACCACCTATGCACCTTTAATTAGAATGCAAGAATTGATGCAACTGGTAGCTCGCCTGAAGAAAAAAATATCTGAGTTATTTCCAATTTTGCTTTTTAAATATTAGCTAAGGGAGTTTGAGATTTGCAATAAATACACTTATGCACATAACACACAAAGAAGTTTAAAACTGAAGATTTTATCACCAAAATCATGTTTGTTTCACTCATTTGTAACTGCTCAGAAGTAATATAGTTTAATGAAGTAGAACCAATCTTAAAGGAAATCTAGATTATCTACCACTTCTTATGTCTGATGGTTTTAGATAAACATTCACTTACTGTGCACATCATTCCTCATCTGGGAAATGGGTAAGATAATGCAGAGCCTTTTCCTCCATAGTCTCTGTTTTATGAAAGTGAGATAATGCATGCAAAACAGTTGCTGAACTTTAAAACGTTCTAAGATACAGACTTTCCCAATTTATAAAAGTTTGACTTAGAATTTATTGACTTTCCAATGGTGCACAAGTGATATACATTCAGTAGAAATTCTACTATAAATTTTACTGTGTGTGTGAGTGTGTGTGTGTGTGTGTGTGTGTGTGTGTGTGTGTGTGTGTGTGTGTGTTTGTAAAGGTGTGCTGGGAATTAAACCCAGGTCCTTGTCCATGCTAAGAATGCACTCCACCATTGAGTCACCCCTACTCCATACCACAAATCTTAAAATTCGATCTTTTATAAGGTTAATGATATGCAGTACAATCTGTGGCCACAAGCCAGTTTCCTTTAGCCAAACAATCTCCTCAAAGCAAACAACCAATGTCAACAACCAACAAACACAGTGTACTGTGCTGCTAAGCTATGATGTTTGGTAGGTTAAGTAAATTAAGTGTATTTTTAATTTAGAATATTTTCAACTTGAAACAATGCATTTATAAGGATTCACTCTATCTTAAATGGAGGATCATGTATATTTTAAAATATTATAGTAAAGTATCCCTGAGAATTAACTTACTTTAATGTAAATCAACCCAAAAAGGAACAACAGAAGTATCTGATATACACACTTTGCTCGAATACAGTGACTCAATACATCTTAAGATTTTTTTTTTTTGCATTACTGGGATTGAACTCAGGGGCATTCTACCTCCTAGCTATACCCCCAGCCCTATTTTTTATTCTTTATTTTTAAAAAGGGTCTCACTAAGTTGTGGAGTGCCTCACTAGGTAGCTGAGGCTGTCCGTGAACCCGGATCCTCTGGTCTCAGTCTCCCAAATGCTGGGATTACAAGTGTGCGCCACCACCCCCCGCTCATCTTAAGATTTTTTATTACATTCTCAGGTACTGCCTCAGAATCTCAAAATAAATTTACTCAATGAGTGGCAAATTCTAATTGTTCATCTGTTCTAGGGGCTTCTTAAATTTTTATTGCATCTCACATTTCCTATACACATCTAACTTAAAAGGAAGAACATGCAGTGACTTGGGAGTCTAAATTTTGCATACACATCATTTATTCTGTGACTCCACATTGTGTTCCGAACTATTCTCCCACTGGATATAGAAACCTAGGTGTTTACGTAACATAGCTGTGTGCTTTACAGATGTACCCATCCAGAATCAGCTGCCTGCAGAAACAGCTTTGCAAAATTTACATCATTAGTTCAACTTAAGGTAATTGTTTAAAGATGACGAAAATTGACAATAAAGAATCATGTGGTAAATAAGACACCTTAACACACAATGTTTATTCATGCATGAAGTTAGTATTTACCTAATTTGAGCAGGCAGGGTGCTGGGTACTTGAGGCAAAGAGGAGAATATACACATGTATGTAAAGTCACTGATGTCTCTGTGTTGCTAAGCTATGATGTTTGCTTACACTGTGGCATGTGTGAGAGATAATATAAAATGATTCAGAGACTGAGATTTCTGAAGTCCCTTCTGGAATAGAGTTGTGGAGAACAAGTAAACTACAAAATACAGTGTGATTAGCTCCCACGATAGAAGTTCAAAACAGATCAGTGAGAACATAGATCATAGTATGATACAATCTGTGCAGAAAGTGAAGCTGGTCTTGGGAAAGATAGCTGATCCTTTGTTAAAAATTTTGATTGGATTATTACCAGTCAGGAAAAGCATCATGGATAAAGGCACAGAGCTGTGACTGTATATTCCATATGGGTATATTTAAATGTGGTAAGGAAAATATTTGGAAATTATAGTATGGAAAGGGTATTATTTTAAGTAAAAACATAAAATTATATATATATATATATGTGTATATATATACATGTATATATACACATTTTAATGTTTGTGTGGAAAGATGAAAATTCAGAGAGACTAGTGTAAAGCCGATACATTCAAAAATGTTATTGTAATTGTCCAAGCAGATGATAATAGTCTAAATTAGGACAGCTGCTATAAGACTGGAAAATAGGAGACAGAGAGAGAGAGGAAATATGGAGGTATCATGGTAGGGATGATCAGGATTTGCTGACTGATTAAACATAGCCAGCATGGAGGGCACTATTAAAACTGCTCTAAGTTTTCTGCATGCCTCACTGAAAAGTGCACGCCCTAAAAGCAGCAGCAAATGGTAGCAGGGTGAAGATTTTTTGGATACCATGGTGTCTGAAACTATGTGGCAATGTCAAGCAGAAGGTTAGACACAGGTGAATGAGGCTTAGGAAAGACATCAATATTAGAGCAATAAATTTGTAATTCATGTCTTATTCACCATTTTAACTAATTTTTTTGATTATCAAAAAAAGTCAAGAAAGCCGGGCGTGGTGGCGCACGCTTGTAATCCCAGCATTCGGGAGGCTGAGTCCGGAGGATCCGGGTTCGCGGCCAGCCTCAGCTACCTAGTGAGGCCCTCTGCAACTTAGTGAGACCCTTTTTAAAAATAAAGAATAAAAAATAGGGCTGGGGGTATAGCTTGGAGGTAGAATGCCCCTGAGTTCAATCCCCAGTACTGCAAAAAAAAAAAAAAAAAAAAAAAAAAAAAAAAAAAAAAAAAAAAAAAAAAAAAAAAAAAAAAAAAAAAAAAAAAAAAAAAAAAAAAAAAAAAAAAAAAAAAAAAAAAAAAAAAAAAAAAAAAA
>PVLC010008473.1:0-13926 GCA_004027655.1 Graphiurus murinus | reverse complement strand
CAAGAATCGATGAATGATGGAAGTGCATCAAACTAAAAACTTCTGTGCAGCAAAAGGACACAATCAATAGAATGAAAAGGCAAGTTACAGAACAAGAGAAAATAATTGCAAAATATATATATGATAAAGGGTAAAGGGTAATATCCAAAATATATGAGGAACTTAGACAATTTTGTAACAAAAACTAATAACCTAGGAATGGGCAAATTGATAACCTGGCAAATAGGCAGAGGACCTGACTAATACTTCTCAAAAGAAGACATACACATACACGTACACCTTCACAAATCTTCATAAATGGTACTTTGCCATAAAATCTGATTTTCTTTGCTGGGTGCAAATAAAATCCAACATAAACTACATAATTGATTTTATTACTCAATTTTTCTAAGGTGAATTATCATTAAACAATATGTATGTTTTATGTGGCTCTGAATATATATATATATATTTATTTATTAAGTGAGACTTTGAACAGATTTCCACATATAACTAGAAAAGCCCATGGCAGGAACCACTGCATGCCTTTCATTTGTGTTTCCACATGAATAAATGAAGAGACTGAATGATCTCCAGAGTATGTACAGACATGTGATCCAAACGCAATGGAAATAGCGGATAATTAATTTAGGAAGATGCTTAGAAATTGACAGTTTAAGCATGACCAAAAGAAATAGTGAAAGGAGATGTTCAGAAACAAAACCAAACAAAGGAAGGAATTAAATAATATTTCATGTAAGGCACAAAGATTATCAGGTTAAGAAGTCAGAAAAAGAAAAAAGAAGAAAAAGAAAAAGAAAAGGAAGGAAGGAAGGAAGGAAGGAAGGAAGGAAGGAAGGAAGGAAGGAAGGAAGGAAGGAAGGAAATCATTATAATTCAGGTAAAGTAGCCACAATATTTTCTTAGCTATTCATTAATGAATAATTAATTCAAAAAGGTAAAAACAACATATCATTACATATTAATGAATTCTATTTAATAATACTGGTAACCAATACCACCAAACATTTACTAAGAGCTTATTCTATGCCAGACTATTTCAGGTTACTATATGCATTTATCTCATATTTTATTTTAGTAATTTGTATCTTAAAAAAGAGAATAGCTTTACTAGAATATATTGCTTAAAACCAGAGAATCCAGAAATCATAGATGACTCAGTTCTCTTGAATATCTACATGATTGAATCTTTGGTAAAATATAATTTATTTCTTACTGTTTCTCCAGTTTTTTACAGATAGGTAAGAAAAGACATAAACATTTATGGAAATATATTTTAACATGAACATAATACTTAGCACATAATAAATATTCAACATATATTGTTTGAATGAACTAGTGAAAGATGAAGTACTATCAATATAAATTAATAAATTGCTCTTTTAATTGTATGTTTAACTGAGATGGTATCTTTCATTTTTTTCCTCTGAGAGATGCACTAGTTACTAGTGCATTGCCCTTAATATCTACATCTTCAACGTTCACAAACTAATGTTCAAAGTTATTTCAATACATAACCTCATTTATTCATATCACTTTACTTCTTTACAGAAAGCCAACTAAAATAATAAAAATTCAGAAAAAAGTTGAAAAGGCATTTGGTTTTGATGAATAGCTGAATTCTACTTGACTAATATTCTCTGTCCAGTAAAAAGTATGAACAGGATCCTTTTTTGGGGGAACAACATCAATCCATCATGTAGATGCATATAAGTACACAAACATTTTCTGATAAATTGCATAGATATCAAATTCAGTATTTCTCACCATGAAAATGTTTTATAAGCATTAAATTCATTATATGAAGTGTCTCACAAATAGATGTGATGCATTAATATGTCTTTCATTTTATTGGAATGTAAGTGAGGTTATTTTGACACAAATTTTCCCCTAAAGCAAAGCTTTTTAATTCCAGTCATGACTGAGAAATTAACTATCTTTTATGCATTTTTATCTGGGCTCTGTTGGAAGGAGAAATTGATTAATGGCTTTGTGTAGATATTAAGTTGAGCCAAGTCATTTTTACATTTATGTTTTCTACTTTCTAAACTTCTCTTGCCATCAGCTCCCAGGTCTCAGTCTTTGCCCCAGCTCTCTGGCCTGTCCTGGTCTTGTGTATAACCTTAGAATACAGCAATGGTTGAAAACTTCAAATCAGAGCCAGACACAAGATGAGAACAAATCTTGGTTCTGTTACGTAGTAGGTATATAATTAAGATAAGTTGCTTAAACTTTCAAGAGGCTCAGTTTCTTCATATAAAATAAGAATAAAAATACCTGGTGCATATGGTAGTTTGACTTAATACCCACAAAATACTTAATACCCACAGCCATGTGCTGTGGTTTAGATTTTAAAAGTTCCCCCACACCTCCTATAGTAGACAGGACAGGTTGGAGGTGGGTCTCCAAGGGTGTGGCTAACGACAGTGTTTTCCTGGGCCAGGCATTGCAGTGTTTGTTGTGTACTTCTCTCTGCCCCTTCTCCCCACCCCACCATGATGAGGTGAACACAGTCCGCTCTCTCCATCAACCTCTGCTCCCAGCTGCCATGAGCTGAGGGCGCTGCAGCTGCAACTCAGCCCAATATGGGCTGAAATCTGTAGATCTGTGAGCAAATAAAATATTGTTTCTTCTAAGTTTTGCATGTTAGGTGTTTGGGTCACAGCAGTGGATATGTTGACTAAAACATCATGTTTCCATAATTTGGCTGTTGTTCATTGTGCTGTTATAAAAATGGATAGACATATATTAGTATAATATTCTGGAAAGATACCCAGGAGTAGTATAACTGGATCATATGGTAGATGCATTCCCAGTTTTCTGAGAAATCTCCACACTGATCTTCATAGTGGCTGGACTAATTTACAATCCCTTCAGTGTGGAAGAATTCCTATTTCCAACACCCTCACCAGCATTTATTGTTGTTTAACTTCTTTATGATTGTCATTCTAATTGGGGTTAGATGGAATCTCAGTGTAGTTTTGATTTGCATCTCCCTGACTGATAAGGATGTTGAACTTTTTTCATGTATTTATTTGCCATTTGTATTTCTTCTTTTGTGAAGTGTCTGTTTAGTTCAATTTCCCATTTCTTGATTGGATTATTTGATTTTTTTAAGTGTTAAGTCTTTTAATTACTTCATATATTATAGATATTAGTCCATCAACAAATGAATGGATTACAAAATTATGAGATATATACATAATGAATTCTACTCAGTGATAAAGAACAAAATTATGTCATTTGCAGAAAAATGGATGGACCTGGAGAATATTGTTAAGTGAGATTAGCCCGTCACAGAAAGTTTTCTCTAATATGTGGAAGCTAGGGAGTTATCGGGATGCCAGAGGAGGATATCAGATGATGGAGGAGGAACTCTACTGGAGGGAAGTCATCTGGGAAAGGGAGGAAAGAGAGAATCAATGAAGGAATAACTTCCATTGACATTATGTTCATATGTGAGAATACCAATGCCAATCTTAATATCCTGTATGGGGAAGGGGGGGAGTAAGGAGGGAGCTGGGGGAAAGCCTACCAAGTGCTATGTGCATATATGTCACTATCACTAGGAAGTAAATTGTGATGTGAGACCAAAAAAATAATAAAAATAAATAAAACATGTTTGACACAAAGTAAAGACCTTATAATAGCCATTATTATTATCCTTTAATCAAATCTTTATTTTTTTTCATGCCACCCAGCAACTACTGGTTACAGGATTCTGATAATGCACACTAAAATATTTTATCAATTTAGATGTATGAAAGAAAATATGTATGATATTTCCTTAAGCTAAATAAACACATTTCTATTAGGAAAACATCATGAGTCATGTGAAGCCAGAGGCCTTTCTTCTAAGAATCTTCTAAGAAAACAACCGAGGTTACTTCTACTCCCTCCTGGTAGGCCTACACTACTAGAATTTGACTATATATATTGTGTATGTGTGGTACTGGGGATAGAACCCATGGGCATTCTATCTCTGGGCTACACCCCCAGACCCTATTTTATTTGGAAACAGGGTTCTACTAAGTTGCAGAAGACCTCACTAAGTTGTCGAGGCTGGCTTTGAACCTGCGATCCTCCTGTCTCAGCCTCCCAAGTACTGGGATCACAAGCATGTGCCACTACGCCCGGCTGACCTCATATTTAATACTAAAAGAAGATGATGGCATCAAAGCATCCATTTGCAATATTGATGTATTAGAAAGGAACAGATTGAGAGAAAAATTTGAAGTACTCAAAAATGTCATAATTTGGTGATAGTGATAAGATGGCTTCATCTGATATAGAGATAGATAAGGATTGAGACAGAACTCATTTTATATTATAATTTAACTCTCATAAAATCAGGTTTGTGTTTGAATGTTAACCAATTGAAAACAGATGTCAAGAAAACTTCTAAAGATTTATCTTCATAAGAGTAAGAATACAAATAACTGTTAAAGTTAAAATATTTGACAAATCAAATTATGGTAGGTACTTTGCCATTACCTTAAATTAATTTCTTTTGAATTATCTCCAAAATATTGCCAAATTATCTACCAGCTAGTGCCAGTTTGAATTTGAATAAATTAATTGAAAGTGTTTCTTATAATTGCTTATCCTTTTTGAAAGAGAATAAAATATTTGGGTCCTCGGGGTATCATTAAACAAAATGAAAATCATCCAGTTGATTCTACTGTGGGCTGCATATTAGAAAAAGACAAAAACTAAAAATATCAGAACTAAGCTTACTTCTCAAACTGCAAAAATAATTGTATTTGAGGCTCTGTGACATCTTATCTGATTTAACCACTCAAGCCAACAATGATTTCTCTTCTCAAGACTGCCCAGATTACTGTCTTTCTCAGAGGGCTAATTAAATCACAATAGTTCAATAAAAATAAGGTTATTAATTCATTGCTCTAGTTATCTTACTGATGGAAATGCCTACTGGTTTTTCCACAGAAGAAAGTGCTTTGTGGCATTGTGTATTAAGGCTACAAAATACAGATAGTAGCTCTCCCTCATCCCCAGCTTTGCTTCCCACATTTCAGTGACTTGCAGTCATCTGTAGATAGAAATATTTGTCTTGACACTTTCAAGAGAGAGAGACCATATTCACATAAATTTTATCAGAGCATATTGTTATAAGTTTATTATTTAGTTATCACTAATCTCTTTCTGCTCTTAATTTATAAATTAAACTTTATTATAGTTCCATAGGTATAGAAAAATATAATATACATAGGGTTTGGCACTATTCATGGTTTTAGGTGTATCCTGATGGTCTTGGATTGTATCCCCCATGGAGAATGAAGGACTACTATATGTCAAATTACATAAATGTACATCAAATTATGTCATATTTTAACTTACAGCATAATTTGGAATAGAAATTAAAACTCCTTGCTCTGGTTTTCAAAGTCCCCCCTGCCCCCATACCTCTTGGATCTCTTCTAGTCCTATTTTCTCCCTTGTTTGCTATTCTATCCTCCTGGATGGCCACACTGGTTTTCTTTTTCTTCTCAAACTCAACAATTTCATTTCCATCAGAGGGTTTTTCTTAGTTGGGTTATTTTTTTTTTCTTATCTTCACTTTTCTGGCTTCTAGCCATTCATATCTCAGCTAAATAGAATTGTCTTATGGATTTCTTTTTCAGTGGATTCATGGTTGGCATATATAAAAGCTATTCATTTTTTAGATTGATTTTATATCTTGCTACTTTACTGAATTTGTTAATGAGCTCTAGAAGTCTTTCAGTTGAATTTTATGGTCTTATAAGTATAGGATCAAGTCATCTGCAAATAGAGGTATTTTCAGTTTTTCTTTTACTATTTGAATTCCTTCTCTTGACTTATTGCTCTGGCTAGAATCTCCAAGTACTATATTGAAAAGAAGTGGTAGTGGGCATCCTTGTCTTGTTCATGATTTTTTTTTTTTTTTTTTTTTTTTTTTTTTTTTTTTTTTTTTTTTTTTTTTTTGCAGTACTAGGGATTGAACTCAGGGGCATTCTACCTCCGAGCTATATCCCCAGCCCTATTTTTTATTCTTTATTTTGAAACCAGGTCTCACTAAGTTGTGGAGTGCCTCACTAGGTAGCTGAGGCTGGCCGCGAACCCAGATCCTCCGGTTTCAGCCTCCCGAATGCTGGGATTACAAGTGTGTGCCACCACGCCCGGCTTCTTGTTCATGATTTTAAAGGAAAATTCTTGCAGTTTTTCCCCACTCAATATGATGTCGGCTTTGGGTTTATTGTATATTGCCTTTATGATTTTGAGGTACGTTCCTTCTATTCTGATTTTCTTCAGTGTTTCTAACATGAATGCCTATTGGATTTTGTCAAATAATTTCAGCACCTATTGAGATGACCATGTGATTTTTGTCCTTAGTTCTATTTATATGCTGAATGACATGTATTGATTTGAGTATGTTGAACCAGCTGTGCATCCCTGGAGTGAAACTAACTTGGTTAGTTTCATTGGTCATGGTGTACAATTTTCTTGATATGGTTTTGACTGCATTTTGTTTAGAATTTTTGCTTCTATGTTTATCAAGGATATTGGTTTGTAATAAATGTGACTTCAAGTGAGGGACCTTTCCCAACCACTCACCCTACCTGGAATCTACATCTTGATTTCAGTCCCTTTCGAATCAACACCTTAGCTAGTTTATATTCCCTATGTTATCCCCAATAGCATCACACATCCTACACATTCAACATAGTATTTGTTGAACAATGGAATGAGCACTCACCACATGGTAGGTTCTATGTTATTAGTGATATATATAGCAACAAATGAATGAATTACACAACTGTGGCTTATTACACAGTGAAATTTTACTCAGCCATAAGGAACAACATTATGTCATTTGCAGGAAAACAAATGAAACTAGAGAGTATTGTGCTTAGTGAGATTAGCCAGTCTCAGAAATAAAATAATTTTATGTTTTCTCTCATATGTGGAAGTTGAAGAGAAATTGGGTGACAAAAGAGGCCTCAGATCAAGAAATAGGGATTCCAATGGAGCAATGGTGAGGTTTAGGAGACAGAGGAGGAAAAAAGGGAAACATAATGAAGTCAGCAGTTTAAGTAATGCTATGTATATATACAAATGATCAATACCAAACTCAGTGACATGTTTGGGGAAGGGAAGGGAGTAGGGTGAGATCCAAAGGGAAACATGAAACATACCAAGTGTTGTGGGCATGTAGATTCTTAGAACGCTCTATCTCATTCTAGTGGATAATTACAATGCATAAATAAAAGCACATTAAAAATAAATCTATTTTGTTTCTTTTGATACCAATGTCAATCTCTATACCCTGTATGGAAGAAGGGAGTTGGGGAGGGAACCAGGAGAAAGTCCACCAAGTGATATGTATATGCATGTCTATCAACATGATTTACATTATGATGTGAGACTATAATGTACCAATAAAAGTATATTAAAAATAAAATAAATCCAATTCCAACTTTTCATATTCTGAAAGATCTATCCTATTCAGGAAGATGTCATTATGACATAAATGCCTATTGCTTTTGTTTTCATCCCCCAAGTGGACTTAGATTTTTAGTCATATAGAACTTTGGAAGTTTCTCTTTTTTTAATTTCTTGATAACCTTGTAAATGCTGCTACCTAATACTAGAATGCATTTCTACCTGGTTTCCATTCACAACATCATAAGTGACAGTTCCTCCAAGATCTATTTCAAATATTAGACCTCCTTTGCAAAACCTTTCCCTATCTCTTGTCATTGCCTCTACTGAAATATAATGCTATACATACTTCTGTTGTAGCACTTGCTACTTTAAAACAGATCTGCATGTTTATTTTCCGTGTTAGATTATGAGTTCTATGAGAGTAATGACCATTTCTTATTTATCTGTACAGCTAGATAGCTGGAACATAGTAACTTTGCAGTAAATATTGGTTGAAGAAATAAATGAACTTAGTAAATCCAAGTTATTGGTAACTAAATGAGATATAATTATTGAATTGATGTAACAAGCTTCATAATATGAACTTTATTAACCAAGTAAATTTTAGATATTTTAGTAGATTGAATATATATATACATATATATGTATTTCTATATTAAAATGACTTGGCTGTATCTATAGACTTGATATTTAGAAGATAGAAGTTTTTTAAAAGTCAGTTGTTACCTGCAATTTTCATTCTCGGAGATACAAGTATGTAATAATTATTTTCCTTGCCACTATAGGATTTTCTTTATCATTAAAATCTCATCACATTCATTTACCCTTGCCAACTTCTACTGAATTTATATTTTTTAACTTTCACTTGTAAGATGTGATTATATATCATAGTGAGATTTGAAGTAAAATGAACATACCTGAAGACATCAAACATTCATTTGGTGTATCTGGAATACACAGACATGCATATAATGTTTGTTTATAAAAGGGTAAAGATGTTTTCAATTATCTGCCACATGAACATGCTTTGGAAAGGCTATTACTGTTCACTAGTTTTTTGGTACTATTATTTTATACATTTATCTTATATGTCATGGCTAATCAGGCAATTTAATGCGAGACAGTGTGAGGGCTGCTTACATGGATGTCAACATGTGAATTTTAAGGAACAGAGATGAGCCCTCTGCAGTTGTCACTGACTGAGACAATCTTAGTCCCAGCCTGAGAACTTATTTCTGCTTTTTAACTGACAATATTTTTTAGAAATGTTTAGCTTTCTGCCATATCATTTGCTTTCATCAATATATCTTGTTACACTGGAAGGCCTCTTTGTTATGTAATATTTAATCTGTTATGTAACATTTCCCATCTCTTTCAAATTCTACCCCAGAATAAGGAAAGAAATAAAACTTTTTTTCTTCCCTAAAAATCACATTCATTTACCATTGTCAAATTCTACTGAGTTCATATTATTTTTTAACTTTTATTGGTACAATGTGATTATACAACATAGTGAGATTCCACGTAATACAAGTAAAACAATGTGTTTTTCTTGGTTGAAAGTCTTATTACTCTAATTTAATAGTTATTTAATGGTTTTATAAAATAATGAATTCATTTAATTTTCTTTTTTTCCTATAGAAATGTATGAGCATGTTTTTAAACAATCAAATATTTAAAAATAATGGTAAAGTAAATCCTGTGGTGACAAGGAAAGTCTCTTCTTTCAACTCTCCCTAATTTAAGTCTTGTTAAAAAGGACAAATATTTTTTAAAAATACCATATTAAACCCTATATTCTATCTTCCCAATTTGCTTATTATTACAAATACACTGTACTGCTTACCTATCCCTTTTCTCTGTGTGTGTATATGATTGTGTGTGCGTGCATATGTGTGTGTGTGATCTTTCTAAAAAGCATTTAGCATTTTTCATATATCTATTGGTAACCTATGTACCATTTAATAATATAAGTCATGTTTATTATATTACTCTAGAAAATATCTGTTATCTTCTCACTTTGAAAAAATAATACTCATGTTCCTAATTTTTGCTTCCATGTTTCTCATTCTTAACTTTCTAATTTTGATATATAAATTTTTACTTTTATACTATCAAGGTTAAAAATCCACATATACTCTTCAGTAACTGTAGTTAGGTCTTCTTTTATCTTTTTTTATAAAACCATCTACAAGCCGGGTGTGGTGGCACATACCTGTAATCCCAGTACTTGGAAGGCTAAGACAGGAGGGTCACAGATTCACAGCCAGCCTCAGTAACTTAGTGAAGCCCTGTTTCAAAATGAAAGAATAAAATAGGGCTGGGGGTATAGCTCAAAGGTAGAATGCCCCTGGGTTTCGATCCCCAGTATCATAAATGAATGAATGAATGAATGAATGAATGAAGATCATCTACAGGTTTCTCTTAAACTTGGAAAATATATAAATCATGTTTACATTATTGTGACAAGGCAGAGTTTGTAACTACAGTAAAAAACAGTACACAATGATTGAAATTCCTTTTCACATACCCTGGAGTTTTTCATTGCCTTTTATTTTCTTTCAGCTTCTTGCCTTGTATAATAATATAATTATTTTCTGCCACCCCTCCCAGTGTAATATGAAACAGTTTATCAAGATCTGTATTTCCTGAGGTCCTCTTCCAGACAACCTGGTCCTACAGTGTGCACTCAACTTACTGGGCAGGAGTTATCCTGAGATTTTTTTTTTTTCTTATGGCTCTCTTTGTTTCCTGGAACCCCTGCCTTTCTTTTTCACATGATCTTTCTTTTATCAATAAATTTTCCAAAGAAGGTAGCCATAGCATAATTTTTTGTGTGTTTGAAAAGACCTAAGAATATCTTCATTCCACTCTCACACTATTGGCAGTTTTACTTCTTATAATATTCTAGGCACAACAATATCTAGGACGAAACTTTTTTCCAGATCTGTAAAGTCATTACCAGTCTGCTATCTGGTACTCAAAATATTGTTGATGAGAATTCTGATGCTCTTCAGAATGTCATTCTCTGTAGGTAACCTCTATTTTTCTTTCTGATGAGAATTCTAATGCTATTTTGAATCTCATTTTTTGTAGATAACCTGTATTTTTCTTTCTCAAGCTTTTAGCATCTGCTCTTTATCCTTCAGATTCTGATTGATTTCTCACTTTACTATCATTGTATTGGGCACTCAATGGTTGTTTTTAATCTGAAAACTTATATCCTTGAGCTCTGAGAAATTCACTTTATATACTTTTTACAAATTAATTTTCTCATCATCATTTTTCATTTTTGTTTCCCCTAGTAATATTATTAATGTATGTTCTATCACTCTGAACTTCATCATGATATATGATTACAATGCACTAATAAAAATAGAAGAGGAAAAAACCATTGTCTTCAATTTTACTTGCACAAAATATACATTTTGCTTCTATTTAACTGTCATTGTTTTTATTTTTTGAAAATGTCAATAAATCTATTTTCTTTTAAAAAAAGAAATATTATTAATCAGATATTAGAACTCCTGAATTGATTCTGACTCCTCCTTTCTTTAATGGTTTCTATTTCTCTTTACAATTTTGCTCCACTTTTGTAAACTTTCCTTTCCTTTATATTTTATTCATTTAATTATTTTTAAATTTCAGCATAAATATTCTTAACTTCCAGAATTGGTTGCTTATTGCACTTTCACATTAACCCAGTGTTCTTGTTTTATATTATATTGAATCTTTCTATAGTCACTAATATCAGTTTAGTTTCACTTTGTCTTCTGTTCCCTGAATTATCGCTTTTTCCTCTGTAGTATATTCTCTGATGTTCTTTTGGTCTTATTTTCAAACTCTACTCAAAAGCATGATGACCTTTGCCATTTGTTCATATTTTAAAATAATAAAAAAAAGAAACCTACTGGAACTAAGTGCAAATGGTAGGAATTTGTCAATTATTAGACTTTATTTTAAATTGTATGCCAGATAGGTGCCTTTTGGCTACATGTGACAGAACAGTCAACTTGAGTAGTTTAAATAGTGTGGGATATCTATACATATAGTGGTAGTTTATTCCAAGATTAATTAATGATCCTGTAAAGCTATTTAGGACACAGGCTCATTTCTTTTTCCTATATTCTTTGCCATCCTTAATATACTGGCTTCAATCTTGGTTTATTCCCTAGTTGTAAGTGGCTATGGCAATTCCAAGCATTCTGAATAGATGACAAATGTGGTGAAAGAAGAAAAAAAAAGTGTTTTCTTCTGAGACTTTCTTTGTATTAGTAAGATAAATCTTCCCTGGAATCTCTTAAGACTTCCTCACATACAATTGTTCAGTATTGAGACAAATTCTTATGCTTGAGATGTAAGGAAGTCTTCAATGGAACTATTTAGCATTTTTAGTTTCTATAATGAGGTCATGTTCCACCAATAAGGAAAAGTATGGAAGGTGGTATAAATGACATTTGGGCAACAGACCACAGCAGCTGTCACACAGATGATGGGCTAAAAACCAAATAATATATTGCAACCCCTAGGTAATATTGTTTCATGAAGTTCCTTGGAATTTGGTCAGGTTCATGGACTCCTCCTGGCTTTGCTTTTGTAAACATACTAGAATATATGGATGACCTTTGTCCCATTGTTTCTATCAATGTAGAATTAAGTCTTTTGACTCCTTGAATATCATTTTACTGGGATTTTAGAAGGAGAAGAGATTAGTGTGTGGATTCAGTCTATCTTCTTGATTTGGAAACTTACAATATAATTCCAACCAACTTGTCTATCTTTTTCATTAAAATTTAAGGAAGACTTTGGGGGTTCATTGCATTCTGCTACTTTCCCACAAACATCTCAGAAATTTCCTCAAAAAAATTATCAAATATGTCAAGAAGACTTTTCTCCTTTCACACGAGTCCCACATTTCTTTTTTTTTTTTCTGCGGTGCTGGGGATTGACCTCAGGGGCATTCTACCTCCGAGCTACACCCCCAGCCCTATTTTTAATTCTTTATTTTGAAACAGGGTCTCACTAAGTTGTAGAGGGCCTCACTAGGTAGCTAAGACTGTCCAGAAACCCAGATCCTCCAGTCTCAGCCTCCCAAATGCTGGGATTACAATCATGCACCACCATGCCCGGCTGAGTCCTACATTTCTATAAATTTCTTCCTGTACAGATTATGTCAAATTTTTCTGCCAAAATAATTTATCTTCTTTTTTTCTATCTAACTTTTCTGCTTATTCTCATTTCTTTCTTTGTGAAATTATTTATATTTGGGTTCATTTCTTCACAGAAATAACCTCCTTCAGTGTCATATCTATGTCTTTTCTAATCTAGGAGAGTAACTTTCAGTTTCCTCTTTCTAGAGACACTTTCCAGATGTTTCTCTGACACAATAATCTAAAATAATAACTACAATAATATTGTGCAATAATTTACAATAAATTATTTTATACATTACAAACAATCTTCACTACTTTGTCTAATACATGTTCTTCTGAATCTGATTTTTACAATGTAGATTAGAAGATTTATGTATGTATGTATTATTTTTTGTGGTTCTGGGAATTGAACCCTGGGGCATTGTACCTCTGAGCTACATCCCCATCCCTATTTTTTATTCTTTATTTTGAAACAGGGTCTCACTAATTTGCAGAGGGCCTTACTAAGTAGCTGAAGCTGGCCACAAACCTGCAATGCTCCTGTCTCAGCCTCCTAAGTACTGGTATTACAAGTGTGCACCACCACGCCTGTCTATGTTAAATGTTTTAAAAGAAGGAAATTATTCAGGATGATAAATGAACAAAGTTTATGAGTTCTATGAGTTTAAGATAAAATCATAGAAAACAGAATATTCATCTAACCTAACATTTTATATTTTCATACTAGACATATATATATATTCATTGATATCTATACCTATTTAAATAATACTATTAAAAATGAAAAACCCAGGCACTAAAACATTTTAAGGTGAGACAATATGATATTCATGCTAATAGTTCTTTTTTTTTTTTTTTTTGGCGGTACTGGGGATTGAACTTAGGGGCATTCTACCTCCGAGGTACACCCCCAGCCCCATTTTTTATTCTTTATTTTCAAACAAGGTCTCACTAAGTTGTGAAATACCTCACTAGGTAGCCACGAACCCGGATCCTCCGGCCTCAGTCTCCCAGGTGCTGGGATTACAAGCGTGCGCCACCACACCTGGCACTAATAGTTCTTAACCCTTTTATATTCAGCTCTATTTGAAATATGCTGTTACGTTTTCTCTAAAAATGATCCTTAAAATGAGACACTTCTTCTTGATAGACAGTTTAGAATTTTGACAACTTAAAAAGCTATAATAAAATCTAAAGTTATTTAAAAACAGGTTTTATTTTTATTTTTTAAAGAAGTTTCAGGTTTATAGCAAAACTGAACAGAACAGTATAGAGTTGGCCTGTATTTCTTTTAATGACAAAGAAAATATAGTTCATTTGTACCTTCTTTAACTATTTCAATCTT
>PVLC010008472.1:0-57926 GCA_004027655.1 Graphiurus murinus | reverse complement strand
AACTATACATTTTCTATCTTGCTCACTATGACCAGCACCTGGGATCATGTCTGAAAAATATGTTTGCTAAGTAAAATACTATATATGTTAAGTAAAATATATGTAAAGTTAATTGTATAAGACAATAGAATTATGTATTCTCATACATGGATATTTCCTTATTTTCTTACTTATTTAAGAAATTATTCCACACCAAAAAAATAGGAATATATATATATACGTATATGAATATATGCATATATACATATATATATCATATATATAGGAATATATATATATATATCAGGAAAATGTTTAATATTTTTATTCACTTTTTTATTATTTATTTTTATTTTTTATAATAATTAGTGCATGTAATCATACATCTTTGTTAGGTACAAGCTGATTAAGGCATATATGCACACATTTCTCATTTGACCCCTACCCCAATTCCCACTGCACTCCCTCGCCCTCCCTCCTTCTCAAGTTCAGTTTAGTGATTGACCTTAATATATTTGTGAAAGTACATCATGTGCATTAGGGTGCCCTCCCATCCATCCCCTTCAGTTAAGCCAACTTCTTTGCTTATCAAGGGTTTTTCCTTTTTCATCTAGAGACCCTTTTTATGCCCCATCTTCTCCCTAGCATCCTCATACTAGGGAGAACATATGCTTTTTTACCCTTTGTGACTGACTAATCTCACTTAACATAATGTTTTCCAGTTGCATCCATTTCCCTGCAAATAACATGATTTTGTTTTTCTTTATGGCTGAGTAAAATTTCATTGTGTACATATCCCATAGTTTTCTAATCCATTCATCTGTCGATGGACATCTTGGCTATTTCCATAGTTTGGCAATTGTGAATTGTGCAGCTATAAACATAGATATATATGAGTCGGTCTGATAGTTTGGTTTCCATTCTTTTGGGTAGATACCCAGAAGTGGTATTGCTGGATCATATCGTAGGTTCATTTCCATTCATCTGAGGATCCTCCATACTGTTTTCCTGAGTGGTTGCACTAATTTGCAATCCCACCAACAATGTATAAGGGTTCCCACTTCTCCACACTCTTGCCAGCATTTGTTGTTGTTCATTGTTTATGAATGCCATTCTGATTAGAGTTAGATGAAATCTCAAGGTAGTTTTGATTTGCATCTCTCTGATTGCTAATGATGTAGAACATTTCCTCATACATTTATTGGCCATTTGTATTGCTTCTTTTGTGAAGTGTCTATTTAGATCCTTTGCCCATTTTTTGATTGGGTTATTTGTTTTCTTAGCTGTGATTTTCTTGAATTCTCTGTATATCCTAGATATTAGACCTCCATCAGAAGTGTAGCTGGCAAAAATTTTCTCCCATTCTGTTGGCTCTCTGTTGATTTTCTTAATAGTTTCCTTTGCTGCACAGAAGCTCTTCAGTTTAATGCAATCCCGTGTATTGATCTTCCGTTGAACTGATTGTACTTTTGAGGTCTTGTTGAGAAAGTTTTTACCTGTGCCTATGTGTTGAAGTGTTGGGCCTATGCCCTCTTCAAGTAGCTGGAAGGTCTCTGGCCTAACTTCCAGGTCTTTGATCCCCCTTAAATTTACTCTTGTGCAAGATGAGAAGGTGGGGTTTATTTCCATTTTCCTGTATATGGTTAACTAACACCATTTGTTGAAGAGGCTATCTTTCTTCCAGTGTATGTTTTTGGCTCTTTGTCAAAATCAGTTGACTGTAAGCACGTGGGTCTGTTTCTAAGTCTTCTATTCTGCTCCATTGGTCTGTTTTTGTGCCAATATCATGCTGATTTTATTACTGTGGCTTTGTAGTAGAGTTTGAAGTCGGGTATTGTGATACCTCCTGCATGGTTCTTGTTACTAAGAACTACTTTGGCTATCCTGGGCTTTTTGTTGTTCCAAATGAATTTAAGGACTGATTTTTTTTCTATGTCTGTGAGGAGTAACCTTGGTAATTTTATGGGTATTGCACTGAATCTGTAGATCAGTTTTGGAAGGATGGCCATTTTGATGATTTTTATTCTGCCTATCCAAGAGCATGGTAGATGTTTCCATCTTCTATGGTCGATTTCTTTTTTCAGCTTTTTCTAGTTTTTTTTATAGAGGTCTTTTACATCTTTGGTTAGGTTTATCCCTAAGTATTTTATTTTGGGGAGTGCTATTGTGAGTGGAATTGTTTTCTGGATTTCTTTTTCAGTGCTTTTATGGTTGGCATACAGAAAAGCTTTTGATTTTTTAAGATTGATTTTGTATCTAGACACTTTGCTGAATTTATTGATCAGTTCTATAAGTTTTTTGGTTGCCTTTGTTGGGTCTTCTAAGTATAGTATCATGTCATCTGCAAAAAGGGATATTTTTAGTTCTTCTCTCCCTATTTTTACCTCTTTGATTTCCTTCTCTTGCATTATTCCTCTGGCTAGAGTCTCAAGTACTATATTGAACAGAAGAGGTGATAATGGACATCCTTGTCTTGTTCCTGTTTTTAGTGGGAACTCTTGCAGTTTTTCTCCATTTAATATGATGTTGGCTGTGGGCCTATTGTATATTGCCTTTATTACGTTGAGGTACATTCATTCTATTCCAATTCTCTGCAGTGCTTTTAGCAATAATTGAGATGATCATGTGATTTTTGTCTTTGATTCTGTTTATGTGGTGAATTACATAGATTGTTTTTTGTATGTTGAACCAGCCTTGCATCCCTGGAATGAGCCTGACTTGGTCATGGTGTATAATTTTCTTGATGTGGATTTGAATGCGCATTGCTAGTATTTTATTTAGCAGTTTTGGATGTAAGTTCATCAATGATATAGGCCTATTAATGTGATGTTGGCTTCATAGAATGTATTTGGGAGGGTCCCGTTTCTTTCTATTTCATGGAATAGTTTGAGGAGTATCGGGATTAGCTTTTCTATAAATGTTTTATAAAATTCACTTGGAAAACCATCTGGCCCTCGGCTTTTGTTTGATGATAAACTCTTTATTGCTGTTTCTATCTCTTTGATTGTTATTGGTCAGTTTAAGTTTTCTATATCTTCTTGACTCAATTTAGGAAAGTTATATGTATCTAGAAATTTGTCAATTTCTTTTAGATTTTCCATTTTGTTGGAGTGTAGTTTTTCAAAATAGTTTCTGATGATCCTCTGTATGTCCATACTGTCAGTGGTAATATCACCTTTTTCATCTCTTATTTTGGTAATTTGGGTTGATTCTCTCTTTCTTTTGGTTAGGTTGCCAATGGTTTATCTATTGTGTTTATTTTTTCAAGAAATCAGCTTTTGGTTTTGTTGATTTTCTGTATTATTTTTTATTCTCTACTTCATTAATTTCTGCTCTGATTTTCATAGTTTCCTGTCTACTACTAGTTTTGGGGTTGGACTGTTCTTGTTGTTCAAGTGCTTTGAGCTGTGTCATTAGGTTATTTATTTGGTGATTTTCCGTTCTTCTTATGTGGGCACTCAGTGCTATAAATTTTCCTCATGGTACTGCTTTCAAGGTGTTCCAAAGGTTTTGATATGTTGTATCTCTCTTTTCATTGTTTTCTAGGAATTTTTTAATTTCTCTCTTTACTTATTCTGTGACCCAATCCTCATTCAGCAATGTGGTGTTCAGTCTCCATGTGGTTACATAGTTACTCTGGGTATTCTTAGATTTAATTTCTAGTTTCACTCCATTGTGGTCTGAAAAGATGCAGGGAATTATGTTACATTTTTTTTTAATTTTCCAGTGCTTACTTTGTGGTCCAGAATGTGGTCTATTTTGGAGAAGGTTCCATGTGTAGCTGAGAAAAATGTGAATTCAGGAATTGAGACCATTTATATTCAGTGTGATTATTGAGAGATTATTTTTAATTCCTAACATTTTGAATTTTTACTTCTGTTTTCAGTGGTGTTTATTCTTCATTGCTTAGTTGTTTGTTTCCTGGAAATTATTGTTTCTCTGGTTCTAATGTTTACTTGTTAGTTCTTCTTTGTAGTTAATCTTTTTGAGTATTTTCTTGAGTGCTGGTTTGGAAGACATAAATTCTTTCAGTTTCTGTTTGTCATGGAACATTTTTATATCCCCATCAATTTTGAGAGAGAGTTTTGCTGGGTATGAGAAACTTGGCTGCAGGTTATTTTATTTCAGAATTTGGATTATGTTACTCCAGCCCCTCCTGGCTTTCATGACTTGATTTGGGAGGTCTGGAGTGATTCTAATTGGTTTACCTATAAATGTCACTTGGCCTTTTACTTTTGTTGCCTTTAGAATTCTCTCCTTAGCCTCTACATTAGTCAACTTGATTATTATGTGGCATGGTAAACCTCTTCTTTGGTCTTGTCTTGAGGGAGTTCTGTATGTTTCCTGTACCTGTGTGTCAACTTATCTTTATATGTTTGGAAAATTCTCTGATATTACTTCTTTGAAAAGATTGTTTATTCCATAAGTTTCAACTTCTAATCCCTCTTCTATGCCTATTATTCTTAGGTTAGCTCTTTTAAAATTGGCCCAGATCTCTTTGATGTCCAATTCATACTGAGAATTTTTTTTCTAAATTATGTACTGTGGATTCATTTTTGGAATGGTCATCTTCTAAGAGTGATATTCTATTTTCCATGTGGTCTAATCTACTGTTTATAGTTTGTATTGATGACTTCACTTCAGTTATTGCATCTTTCACTTCCTTCAATGCTTCTCTTTGGTTCCTATTCAGGGTGTCAGATTCTTTGTTTGTTCCTTTATTTCTTTCCAACTCTGCCTACATTCTTTCCAAAAATGCTGTATTGTTTTTAGTATTAAAGATCTAAATTTTTCTTCTGGTAATCTCTGCCATTCTGGATTGGTGAGATCTGTTATTTAGAGGCTGTGGTGGCTCATTGTTTCTTTGCTATTTTTCCTTCCCATGGTTCCCCCATTCTTAAATTTATATCTTTGCTGCACTTGCAAGTTTTCTCGTCCAATCTCTGCAGTGGGGGTTTAGAAATGTCTGCTGGTATATACAGGGACAGGTTTTGTTCAGTGGTAAAGGTTGGGTGAGAAGTCACAATGATGAATGCAAGAATAGGGTAAAAAGGATAAGGAGGAGATTCACCAAACTAAGCAAGGAATAACAAAGCAGCCAATCATCCAAATGAACATAAATAAATCAAAGCAATACAAAACAAAAGCAGAGTAAAAACAAATAAAACATAACACCAAAACAAAAAACAAAACACCAAAAAAACCCCAGCAACAAGAAACAAAAACAAAAACAAAAACCCCACTAGTTTGTAAGTACAGAGCTTAAATTTTTGAGTGTGTCTCTGGTATTTTTATTTGCTCTGTCAGTGCAGGCAGGGAGCTCCACTGCCCACTACAAGCTTGTGTCTTTGAGCTCTACACAAGGCTTGTCTTCATCTCTCTCTCTCTGCCTTTGCTGGTGGCAGGAGTGCAATCTGTATGCCCAGCATTTTCCAGGGTGCCTGAAAGTTCTCTATGCCCTGTGTGCACTGGGTACCTCCCGCACTTCTGTTCTATCCAATCACTTGAAGGGGGAGTGACTGAGTCTCCCCTTTGTATAGGGGCCCCCACACCCTGTGGTGCAATTTAACTTACAGATCCCTGCTGCTCTAGTTCCAGTGAGAGGGGTGATCTGGGGTGTCCCAGATGTTGTTGATCACTGTTGATCCTGAAGGAATATGCCGTCTGATTAGGGTGTGGAATTCTGTAGTTGCTTACTCCACTTCTAGTGGTTAGGTGCGCAGGAGGTTGTTGGAGGTCTTAGTGCTAATAGATGCTGCTCTTGGTGACTGGTAAGATGGCGACTGGCAAGTTGGCAGCTGGCAAGATGGCAGCTGCCAGTTCACAGCACATGCCCTGCCACGCATGCCGGCTCCTTTGTTCTCCTTGGGTTCAGTTCAGCTGCTTTTGTTTCTTTATTTACTTTTTTTTTTTTTTTTTTTTTTTTTTTTTTTTTTTTTTTTTTTTTTTTTTTTTTTTTTTTGCTGCTTTGCTTTTCTTTCCTTCCGTCAAGAAGCTGCGTTGTGGTAGTTTTGATTCAAGCTCTGTGGTGTGGTTGATCTCTGCTCTGGCTCTGGAGGGAGAGGTGAGCTGGGGTGGTCCCGTGGGAGCTTACGCTCTTCTGAGTTCTGGTCGCTGTGGAAGGTGCATGGATCCACCGCCTGGTTAGGATGTAGAGTTTCGGAGTCGCTTACTTCATGCCTGGTCGCTGGATCCACAGTGGTGTTAGTGGACCCCTGTGTCGGGCTGCGGCTTAATGGCCACTGTGGCGCTCCATGGCATGGTGCCGCTGCCATATGGTCAGGCTCCTTTTCTCTCCCTGGTTGGCTTTCTGGGGTCTCTTTAGTTGTAGTTCAAATTTAGTTGCTTTGTTGGCTTTTTTTGTTGCTTTTTTTCTCCATCAAGAAGCTGCTTTTATGGCAGATTTGATTCGAGCTCACAGCGCCTGAGGAAAGGTGTTTCACTTAGATGCCATCTTGAATTGATCCCTCCATTTACTTTTCTTTTATTCACTTTTTGGTTGCCTAATAAATATTTGTAATGTGTACAGCACTAACCAAAGTAGGGAATAAATTGCTGAATTAGACATAGTCTTTTTTTAGAGTTCTTGGTCTAGCTTAACAGATCTTTAAACAACTATTTAATATGATAATCTTTGTAGTATAAAGACATTATACTGAGAGAAATAAGCTCCAGAAGAGAAATTTGAATTATTAACTAGCTATGTCATTAGTAGAATGGCTTGTTCTTAGAATCAATGTTAAATTGAATTGAGCTAAGCTCATTACTAAAGGTTATTCAATCAACTAGGATAATATATGGTAATAAATTGATTAATAATTTTTAAATTACCTTAAAATCTGTTGTTCCTCCTTCCATGTTCTATAAAATCAAAAGAATTTACTATTTTGAAGCAAAATTATCTAAAATAACTTAGAATGCATCACCTGTGAAGGCACAACATTGTACTAAAATGTTCAAAGAAAAGTCAGGATGTCTAACAAGCTATAAAAAGGAAAAAATCAGGATTGAGAAAGGAAACAGTTCAAATAGTGCTATGGCAATATAAAGATATTACTACAAATTTCACTAACATGTACGGAGAGGTAGTAGGGACGAGCAGGGTGGGATGCAGAGAGAAATACGTCAAGAGCTGTATGTACAATGTTGTACCACATTGAACTTTATTAAGGCACTAATAAAATTATAAAAATACCATGTTTTACCCTTTTAACTGCTTTTAGCACAACAAATAGATAAAGGATATTGACAAAATCTGTTTTAAAGTATTTATTAAATATGGTGACAGTATTTTGAGAAAGTATTTTTGAAACCTGCCCTCTAATTGGCGTTATTCATCACTTACACAGCAGGAAACACGGACACGTTTTGGTTCTTCCTGAACTAAGGGAGAGTAACACGTTTCACTCATTGTGTCCATCATATCAGCAATCATTCTGAACAGGCTGCTACAGCATCTTGTGTTTAAAATAACATTAGCTAGTGCTAAAGATGCAGACATTTCAACAAGAATGCTTCCAAATGCTTTTAAGAATCTGGAGGAAGAAATTAAGGGTCATTTTATTTTTTTAGTTAACTTTTTTGAGTTTTGTCCATATTATTTCGATATTTTGAACCACATTTGGTCTCATAGCAAACTTCTGACTGTAATAATCCATTAATCTACCACATTTTTTATATCTTAGGCATTGACATTTAAATATATTTAGAGAGAAGGAAACTCTGTTTAAATATTAATTAATACCTTTTCCAAGCTGGGTTGTGGTGGCACAAGCCTGTAATCCCTGTATTTGGGAGGCTGAGACAGGAGGATCACAGGTTCAAGGACAGCCTCAGCAAATAGTAAGACTCCTCAACCTAACAAGACTTTGTTTCCAAACAAAGAAATAAATCAGGTTGGGGGTGTAGCCAAAAGATAGAATGCCTCTGGGTTCAATCCCCAGTACGACAAAAACAAACAAACAAAACAACAACAACAAAACCTTTTGTACATTTCCTGTAATTTTAAGAATGAACTGGTGGGTAGTTATTCTATATATTTAGTTTGTTTTTCCTGCAAAGCAAACCTTGAAAAAGCTTAGTGGCTTCAAACAACTGTTTATTTAGTTGACAGTTCTGTGGCAATTTGTACTGGGCTTAGTTGGGTTTCATCTGTTAGTCCAAGCAAGATTTATTCATGCATCGGTAGTCAGCTGCCAGTCAGTTTCAGACTAACTGGGTTGGGGGTGTCAGTTGTCTATTGGCTGTAGCAAGTGGGCCATATGTTTCTCATCATCCACCAAGTTAACACAGGTTCCTGGCCTGGTAACTGTTTGAGGGAAAGTGAAACTGGGATGGCTTGTCTCTGTTCTAAGTAATCTCTCAGTAGTTTCTCACTCACCCTGCAGTGGGTTAACGGTTGTCACATTGTGTCACAGTGTTCTAAATTGCAATCTATAGTGCACATGCACATAGCAAACATCTGTGTGCTACACGATTACTTGACCAATGCATGTCAATTCATGAGGCACAAATGTGGGAGATTAGGCAAGGATATGGATCCAAGAAGGCATGAAAAACTGGGTTCACAGCTACAAGAATCTGCTACACAATCTAAAACACTTAATTAGCAGTTCCAAATGATCCTTAACTTCAAGTTAGGTTAACCTTCTTAAGACTAAAATCTAGGTTATATTTCTGGGGTTATGTGGGGAAGATTGGAGGTAAGTCTTTAGAAAAATAATAATTTGCACAAACCTAACCCTCAACATACACCATCACTATTAACACAAAGCAGGCCAACTGTCAGTTGCTGTCTGAATTGACCTTTTTAATTAAGTGAAGCCACCCGGAGCCCTTAATCTGTATACAGAGTCATTTTTCCATTTTACAGGGTTTGTATTCTCTTTTAAAATGTTAGCAAATTTTAATCAATTTATTTGCTAATAGAAGAATTGGCAACAATTAGAAGGAAATTAACAGAACATTAATGAGGAAATGATTGGATTCTGTCACACAAAAAAGTTTATCATAAAGGCAGTTTGCTACCTTATCTGTCCTAGCATAATCAATGTTAAATATTTCTATCAAAAATTGTTTCTAATGATTTCTGTGCTTTTCTTGTACTTTGATAGAAACAAAAACAGATATGTTTATTAAAGAAATGCTATAAATAAACTGGTTATACCTAAAACAAAAATGAAATATGCCTGATATTCTCTACTTAAAATGAATTTATAGGCTCTTTTAGCCAGCATGTTCAAGTTGTTTCTCATTAATGAATTACAGTATTATTATTTGTTTTATTGTTGGCTTTGCTGCAGCTTGAACTACTGGAGCAATGAAAATGTTAAAAATATAGAATTAAAATAAGAATTCACTGGCCAGGTTTGGTGGCACACACCTGTAATCCAAGTACTTGGGAGGCTGAGACAGGAAGATCTTGAGTTCAATGCCAGCCTCAGTGACTTAGTGAAACCCTGTTTCCAAATTAAAACTAAATAGGGCTGGCATGTATCTCAGAGGTAGAATGACCCTGGTTCAATTCCCAGTACCACAAAAGAAAAAAAAAAGAGTTTACTATATAAAACTGTGATGACAGAAGACTAATCTAAGGAAAATAGAAAATTTTAAAATAGTCAAAAAATCAAAATTCATATTATTTTCCACTTTTTTACTCAATAATTGTTTCCAATATCATTTACTTATGTAGATTACTTTGCTTATAACAGTGGTTTTAGGGTACAATAAATGAAGTATACAGATTATAGGATATGATTATGTTCCTCAAGTAGATATTAGATTTGAGAATTCAAAAAATCTTAAATTTTCAAAATATACTTGAAGATAAAATCAGAGATGACTAATGTATATTGATTAAAGCATTCAGTACTTGACAAAGTTTATAATGAGTATAGTTCATAATAGGCAGTTTGGTTGAATTGCTTGGTGTCAGAGATGAAATTTCCTTCTGTGAACACAATGGAAGGAGATTAATTTTGCATAAGATTTTCAGTTTTTCAGCCAGTTACCAAAGAATACTAGGAATCCTATCAAAGTGACTATATTATCTCAATTCATGAAATTAAAAGGACTTTAAAAACCAATTTGACTATAACAAATGATGCAACAAAAGATAATTCAAACATAAATTATATACTGGTTGGCACAGAAACTTCATGTCCAGAGAAAATAATAAATATAAATGAATATGTCTGAGTAGTCAAGACATTTTACAATGTGTTTGACCAAGCCAAAAATAAAGACTAGAGTTTTTAAATGAAATACTAATCTTTTATTAAGCTTTTCTACAATGTTTGATGTGACAAGATAAGAAGTGAAAAGACTTTAGAAGAACAAAATCTGCTAGGTCTTCAGAGACTTCAAAATAAATTGCTATGAACAAATAAAAAGCTAACTGTGTATAAAAATGTGGGCAAATATAGGAAACTTGTGCCACTAAAAACCAATCAATAATTTAAAAACATTCTTTAAAATATTAATGTTACAACTGTCAAAATGAAACCCAAGCACCTTTACCAAGAAAATATGAATGTTATCTTCCAAATGACACAAGTTTAAAGATAAAATCTAGTGGACATTCTCAACATAAATGACATCCCAAAGGCAGATGTCATGATGGAACTATAAGTATAATTTTAAATAAAGACTAAGTCTTTGATCAGCATATGGCATCCAAGGGAAATGAAGGTCTCTAGTCAAATATGAAGATCAGAGAGTTGTTATGAAATGGCATCTCCTATGTGTCTAGATGCTCTTGGCCAGCCACTGAGATCTCACTTAACATCATAAACTTTACATTTATTATGTCATCAATGCTACTTGCTAATTATTAAGGTTAAAAGCAAGGCAACATTCTTTTAGGATTTTGGAACGCATTTGTCTGCATTTACACAATTCTGCTGGATTGAATAAGTAAGGAGAATAGATAATAGCAAAGAGAGCTTTGCCGTAGCTCACCCAAGATTAACTAAAATAGGACTTTTTCAAAGAGATCTTAGAAGAATACATGAAGAACAATATCAAATGAAAACCAACAGCATGAAGCTATAGATTTCGATCAGACAACCATAATGCTAGACCAGGCTCAGAATTGGGAAAATGAAATATGAATATTCTTTTGTAACAAATGCTTGGGAAGACCATGAGTCCTAGAGGTAGAATCACAGAGATACCAAGTTTAAATGACCATCTAATTATAGAAAGAAATCAGTCTTCACTTGAACACAGCATAGGAAAAGCCACTTATCAGGCATGGTTCACTTTAACCTCACAGGTTGATTAGTTTATATCTGCAAGTGATGATAAGCACTTAGCTTGGTGTGTCTCTGTGATAATCCTACCTTTCCACTCTAAATCAAAATGAGTTTTCTAGTTTTTCACAAGAATAAATGTAGAGTTTATTTTTATCATTATATGAACAAAACAAGCTTATTGAAGATTGCTCAAACATACTAGAAAGAAGAAAATTAAAATCACTTGGGATCACACTACATTAAGATATTCACCAATAATATTTCTAATCATGTTTTCATACATTTCACCAAGTATACAACATGGCATGCATATTGTGTTTAAGAGAATACCCTCCTTTCCCTACAGTGTTTATCCTTTCATGGAAGCATCTACCATGCCGGGTTCAACTTTTTAACATTCTAATATATGACTTGTGTTTTCCTCTGTCCTGTTTTAGTCCTGCAGATGTTAAAGGAAGGCTTATGAATAGGAAGATTTTTATCACTGTTTAACAAAAAATTCAATTTTTGAAAATTCTACCATATTACATGGTAAAACTCAAATTCCCTCTTTTCAATAAATACAAAATATTCCATGGCGTGACTATTCCTCTATTTATTAAATACTAACTTTGTTTCCTGTTTTGATATATTTATGAACAATGATATAGAAAATATCTTCAAACATCTGTATTCTTGTATATCAATAATTTCCTTTGTATTGGACAGATTCCCAGGAACAGATTAAAGGGTCAAAAGATAATGCTATTTTTAATTTAAATAGATGTTGCCAGGTTTTTTTTTTTTTTTTAGAAATTATACAGTCTCAAAATACATTATGAGATCAGGGCATTATATAGTAAAAGATTACCTAACTGGGGAGCAAGGGCTTTTTAGTATATACCCATTAGCTGTTTGACCTTAGATGTCATGTCATCTATCTGGGTCTTAATCTTCAAAATGAAGAGGTTAGAGTAGATTATTCTTAATGTTCCTACTAATTCTAAAGTTCCATAGTATTTTTTAATTCAAACCTCAAAATCTAACTGACTTTCTAGATATGGCACAAATAACATGAAATAAGTTTTTTTGTTGTTGTTGTTGGGTTTTGTTGTTGTTGTTGTTGTTTTAGTAAACACCCAATTTTCAGGCCAGATCATTGGTAGCTCCAAAATCACACTTTTCTCTCTTAAATATCACAAACTTTCTTCTAACTCATGGAAGATAGTTTAAAGTCTTATGATGCCATCTGACTTGGAATATTCTCAATGCACAAGGAATTCCAAATTGAAAAAAAAAATAATTTCAAATCAGAATTCTTCCCCGTGGCTAAAATAACATTTGTATATGTAATATCTTGGTAAATGATAAAAATTCCTCCAAAGTTAAATAAAGTTTCCTCTAAAAGTAACAATATGTTCATAGAATGGAAAAAATGTCCTTTTCCTTGGGTAAAAGTTTAGCATTCCCTGTTAAGACAGTTCCCCAAAATTTCAAATGCAATGAAATATTCACACCCTATCATTATAAAACTTAGACCAAATATATGTGCATATATGGGCATTAATGTTGCTATAAATTGAAAGTTCTACAACTTGGAAAATCTTATAGCTATAATTCTAAATGTATTTGTTAATGACTTCAGTTGAAAGCAATGATCAACCTGGTTCATTGTAATATTGGAAGGCCTAGCACCAGACAGAGGCCTAACTACCAAACAAGAAAAAGTAGATAGAATGTGGTCTCATTGAGGACTTCCTATATCAATCTGAGTAGACTTTTTATATACATTAAATAATTGATGAATTTATTTTCAATAATTCCAAAGCCTAAGTAAGACTTGCTTTCAAAAATGAGTTTTCTAAGATGGTAGCTGAGTAAGATTGTCTAGTGATTGTCTCCCAATGGACACACCAGCTTGAATAGATAATAATGCACCAAAATTCCTCTGTAAATAAAGGCAAATAAAAAGAAAATATGCATTGAAAATGTCAGGAAGTTTTGCCAGTGTTGCCCCTTCAAGCAAACTGGAGAGAGACTCTTCCTCCTTAGAGGCAAGGAAAATTAAGTCCAGGCCTTCAACTTGAAAATCAATATCTAGCCTACCACAGTAAAACTGGGTACCAATCAGAGCTCTACAACCCCTTACCACCAAGCCAGTACCCACAGACTGAACAATTGGAATTTCATTAGACATTAGACAGGCAGCTCACTGTCTTAATCATCACTCCTCCAACCTCAGGCAGCACAGAAGTAGTAAGATTCCATTCTCTAGGGAAAACAGTGTGAAAAATAGCACAGGACTTTGTCTTGAAGCTCAGTGCTGAGTCCAACCTAGTAAAACCCAACAGCAAGCAAAAACCAAAGACGTCATACAGAGGCCTGAGCTTAGATGAAGCCTCTGAGCCTATACCTACGTCTGTGGGACTGATATGAGTATTGGCCTGCATCACTGCCAGTATTAGATTGAGTCTCAGGCACAAACTCCTTCCCCAAGACTGTGCAGGTCCCTGGAGCTGTGAGATGATATGCCACTGAGCTTAGTATCAGCTTTGATGGTCAAGGGACCCTTTCTACCAACCACCCCCAATATCTGGCAACATGGCTATCACCAGGCCAGAGCTCCTCACAGAAGGAGACTCTAGGCCTGCCCAGCACCAGACAGAGGTCTGCATCCAAATGACACAGATTCATATGTTGGCATCACCACCAGTTGTGGTATGGGCCTGGCTGTACCTCTGAGATTGTGCAGGTCTTGTGGTTGTGGACTTGGATGTGACTAAGCTTACCATGAGCTCAGTGACTAAGAACCTGCCTTCACTAACACTAACTACCCTCTAGTAGCACAGCAATGAGGTGGGTCTCTAGGGTTAGATAGGGCAGTTAGCACAGGACTATGCCTTGGAACTCAGTGCAGGGTAAAACTTAACACAGTGTGGATCCTAATGGCCCCCATCTCCAGGACAGTGCCCACAGAAGGATCCTCTGAAATAGCCCCTCTGCTGGATCATAGTCTGTTGGACTTCTATTCCAGCCAAAATCACCTAGGGCTGGGTAAGGTAGGCTTGGGTCACAGTCCATCTCAGGAAAAGGTAGCCCATAGCAGTGCAGGCCTTGGTTTTCCCTCAGTCTAGGCTGGTCTTGGCAAGCTCTTGGCTCAGAGTACAACACAACTTTGTTGCATCGGTGCCTACACATGTGGCATAGACGCCTAAGCCTGGTGTACCCAGGGTGAGTCTTCCCAGAGCCTGGTATAATCCCACAGGGCCTGACCACGAGTCAATGGCTATAACAAAGCATCTGTGCCTACCTTGCCCTAGGAGGTATCTTAAGGAAATTGAGTACCCCTGCCAGGTCCTCCCCAGTTCATACTTCACACCATACACACACACACACACACACACACACACACACACACACACACACACACACACAACACATACACACTACAGATTTAAGGAAAACTTGGGCTTGTATTACCCTCTAGTGCTGAAACAGCAACGGCACATCAACAGGAGACTAGTGGCAAAGGTAGACTTAATGTGCATCTACTTTTGAAATAGAAGAAATGACTACAGACTAAGAGAAAATAAGCAGGATGCCTAGTATTTCTGGAAAGAAAGGCACAAACAAAACCAGATTGTGATGACTGGAATACAATCCAAGCTTTTATACCCAGAATACATCTCAACAAGCCAATCAATAAGATTCTCAAGGCAGCAAGAAAAAAGAAATAGCATGTGGGGCAATTTGCCTGACATCCAACTTCTCAGCAGAAACCTTACAGGTCAGAAAAGAGCAGCATGAGATTTTCCCAGTATTGAAGAAAGAAACTGCCAACCAAGAATACTGTACCCATAGCTCTCCTTTAGAAATAAGGAAATGTAAAGACATTCCCAAACAAAAGCTGAGAGAATATATCTCCACCACACCTGTCTTGTAGAAATGCCAAAGTGAGTTTCACTACTTTTATTCAAGGTAACATGAGAAGTCCTAGTCTTAGCAGTCAATCAAGAGAAAATATATAAAGGGGCATCTAAATTGTAAAAGAAGTCCCTATTTTCAGGTAAGATCTTCTATATAGAAAACCTCAAGCCGGGCGTGGTGGCACATGCTTATAATCCCAGCATTTGGGAGGATGAGATCGGAGGATCCGGGTTCATGGCCAGCCTCAGCTACCTAGTGAGGCACTCCACAACTTAGTGAGACCCTGTTTCAAAATAAAGAATAAAATACAGGGCTGGGGGAGCTCGGAGGTAGAATGCCCCTGAGTTCAATCCCCAGTACCACAAAAAAAAAAAAAGGAAAGAAAACCTCAAAGACAAATTTACAGAATTCTGTATCAACATATAAAAATTAGTAGTGCTGTTATACACCAATAGTAAATTATCTGAAATAGAAATCAAGATCACAACCCCATTTTCAATAGCAACAGAAACAAAATACATAAGAAGTAATTAATAAGAGCTGAAAGATATCTACAATGAACACCATAAAACATTGACAAAAGAAATAAAAGATGACACAATAAATGGAAGGACATCGTATGTTCATGAATCAGGAGAACCAATGTAGCTAAAATATCCATACTAGCCAGATGTGGTGGCACACGTTTGTAATCCCAGCATTTGGGAGGCTGAAACTGGAGGATCCGGGTTCACGGCCAGCCTCAACTACCTAGTGAGGCACTCTGCAACTTAGTGAGACCCGGTTTCAAAATAAAGAATTAAAAAATAGGACTGGGGGTATAGCTCCGAGGTAGAATGCCCCTGAGTTCAATCCCCAGTACCACACACACACACACACACAAACAAACTAGGGCACACTCATTTTATGTATTTATGAACTTATTTATGAACTTAGTTTAGCTAGTTAGGTAGGTAAGTAGCTACGTAGTTAATTTGCAGTATTGAGGATGAAACCCAGGGCTTCACACATGCTAGGCAAGGGCTTTATCACTAAGCTATATCCACAGTCTTTTTGGTTTTACATTTTAAGACAAGATCTCATTAAATGCCCAGGCTGACCTCAAACTTGTGATCCTCCTGCCTGATCCTCCCAAGTAACGGGGACTACAGGCATGTACCACTAGGCCTCACATTATGATGCTCTTAAAAGAACTAGAAAAAAACAGTTCTAAAATTCATATGGACCAACACACACACACACACACACACACACACACACACACGCACACACACACACGCACACACACAAATAGCCAAAGCCATCTTGAGCAACTAGAGCAAAGCAGAAGGTCTTAGACCACCTGATTTCAAAATACACCACAAAGCTATAGTAATCAAAACAGTGTGGTATTAGCATTAAAACAGACAAACCAATAGAAAATAATAAAGAGTCTGCAATAAATGCGTGCATCTACCACCAACTGGCTTTTGACAAAAGCGTTAAGAGTAATTGGAGAAAGAACAATAAATGGTGCTGTAAAAATTGTGTATTTACATGCAGATAGATGATTGATAGATAATAGATAGATCGATAGATGATAACTAGATTACACATAGAAAGATAGACACACAATTCTAAAAACTCAATAGCAAAAATTTAAATAACCTGATTAAAGAATGGACAATAGCCAGGCATGGTGGCACACGCTTGTTATCCCAGTACTTGGGAGGCAGAAACCGGAGGATCCAAGTTCACAGCCAGCCTCAGCTACATACTGAGGCCCTCCACAACTTAGTGAGACCCTGTTTCAAAAATAAAAAAGAATAAAAACTTGGGCTGGGGGTGTAGCTCGGAGGTAGAATGCCCCTGGGTTCAATCCCCAGTACCGAAAAGAAAAAAAAAAAAAAAAGAATGGACAATAGACCTAAGCAGACACATCTCAAAAGAAGGCATGCAAAGGGCCAACAGGTTTATGAAAAACATGCTCAATATCACTAATCATCAATAAAGGCAAATCAAAATGATATAAAATTTCTCCTTCTTCGAGTAAAAATGACTATCATCAAAAGACTAAAGGTAACAAGTGCTGGTGAGGATATGAAGAAAAAGAAAACATTTACATACTTTTGGTAAGAATGTAAATTAGTACAGCCATTATGAAAAGCAGTATGAAGCTTCCTCAATAAATTAAAAATAGATCTATTATAAGATCCAGCAGTTCCACTACTGGTGATATACCCAAAGAAAATGAGATCAATATGTCAAAGAGACACCTGCACTCCAATGTTCAATGCAACACCATTCACAACAGGTCAGAAATGGAAACAACCCAAATGTCACCAATTGATGAATTAATGAATAAAGAAAATGTGGCACATATACTTAGTGGAATACTATTTAGCAATAAAAGAGAATGAAATCTTGTTATTTGTGCCAACATGAATGAAAGTGGAGATTATGCTACATTTATAATGCATAGAAAAACAAGTGCTATATGATTTTACTCATATATGGAATAGAAAAAAATGGTATCAAAAAGCTGAGAGTAGCCAGGCCTGGTGACGCACGCTTGTAATCCCAGCATTCGGGAGGCTGAGACCTGAGGATCCAGGGTCATGGCCAGCCTCAGCTACCTAGTGAGGTACTCCACAACTTAGTGAGGCCCTGTTTCAAAATAAAGAATAAAAAAATAGGGCTGGGGGTATAACTTGGAGGTAGAATGCCCCTGAGTTCAATCTCCAATTCTGCAAAAAAAAAAAAAAAAAAAAAAGGAAAAGCTGAGAGTAGAACAGTGGTTACCAGAAGCCAGAGAAAGCACTCAGGGAGAGGGATGGGGAAAGATTGATTGATGGGTATAAAGTTATAATTAGATAGGAGTAAGAAATTCTGAGGTGCTATCACAGAGTATGGTGACTATGAATAAAAATTATGAACTGAATATTTCAAAAAGCTAGATGAAAGGATTCTTAATATTTTTACCATAAAGAAATGATAAATGTTGTAGGAGACAGATACTTTTAAGTTTATTTAAATACTGTACAATGCACATGTTTATCAAAACACAATATGGAACACTGCTGATATATATATATATATATATATAATGTTCATGCTTTTAATTATTAAAGAGTTTAAATGAGTTTTCTGTAGCTAACTATCTTGATTTACTTTCAAATAATTAGTTGAATTTGACTCACTGTCCTTGACCTTCAACTTTTTCTGGTTGACTTTTGATTGACACTGTTATCTAATTTTACCTTTTCTTTTAACTGAATTCTTCCTCTATCTGAATCTTTGTTGGAAGATTGCTGTCATGGTTTACAACATAAGCAATAGTTTCAATAGTCTTTTCTGACATTGATGTATTTTAATTTCCTCAATTCTAAGTATTTTTGAAGTTCATGAGAGTCTTCCTGATTGTGAAGGGCATATTAAAACACATGCTATTAACCAAGTTTCTATCTTTTGTAATGATGTATTTTTAATTCAGAAATCTGTTTCTAAACATTAGTAACTTTCTAAGTAGGCTTGGCAAAGGAATTCTCAGTACTTGATCATGAAACGCATAGTTAAAGTAATACATCTACTTGTTGAAGATTGTTTGTATTAAAATATATACTGATATTGCCAAAAAAGTGTGATCATCTCTAAATGTAAATTCTGAAATTTTTTTTGAAAAAGCCAAATACTTAGTTGGAATACACTCCTTAGAAATGCTGACATAAAATTAATTATATCACCAGGAATATTGTTTTTATAAGAAAAATTAGGTGTAGAAAATTTTCCATAATTTTTGCTCATTATATTATTTTAAAATGTCTGCCAATATACTTATTCCATATACTTTCATATTTATGAAGAGGTCTCTATGTTCCAGACACCATGCTAGGCACTGGGCATAGCAGTAAACTAAATATCTGCCTACATTTTGCTTTCAACATATTTAAAGATTTGTTTTTCAGATTTAAATCCTTGGTCTAATTGGAATTGAGTCTTGAGCAAGATGACAGTCAAGATCCAAGTTCACTTCTCTAATATAAGTAGTCAATTACCTCACATTTGTAAAATTAATATACTCTTCTTTCCTCACTGACTCAGTGTCCTTGGCTTTCAACTTTTTATAGTTGCAAAACATTATCTTTATTTATAAGATTGAAGCACAAATATGATGGACACCTACAAGATCAAAATATAGTGAAGGATGCCTTTAGGTGAAGTTTACCCAGTGGATACTAAGGCCTTTCTTTCAGTCTTTGTATAGCTCAAGAAGATGAAATGAGAAACAATTTTAGTTTGCAAACCAGCAAATTCTTGGTTGAAAATATTTCCTCTAAATATGCTCTGAAAATGAAGATCCTTTTTTTTTTTATAACTGGTATCACTCTCACCATACTTTATCATAGAGAAATGAAAGAAACCAGTCAGTAGTCATTGATTTTAATAACATGACTATAAATCTCTTTTATGGGACCCTTAATGTCATTAGACACCCTTTCTATCTTTTGCATTCCCATGAGCAATGCTTCTGCAATTTTTCTGCCAGTTCCTTACTCAGGACTTCTTCTTTCTCATTTTCAATTACAATCTCCTCACACTTTCCCACTTTCTATTAACAATTGCTTTGGGTTTTGTTTTTTGTTTTGTTTTTCTGTCATGAAAATGATTGGATGCTGTGGAGAAAAAATGCCCTAAGGATTCTGAAGTATACTCAAGGAATTTACAGCCACACCCTTGGGATCTTTACCTTGAAGAAAATCTTTACTTGGTAGCACCCCAGATTTAATGTTTGCTGAGGCATTTCTTACTTTTTGCCACTTGGAGAGGCTAGAGATGAGAATCAATTTTGTTTTGGAATCAAGGAAGGAGTAGTTCCTTTATGGTTCCTCTATGTCGTGCTTGTGAGATGAGCAAGCCCCTCTTCTCTGCTCAACTCTCTCTAAACACAGAGCTAAAATGAAGCAGTTGTCACCCTCAGTCTTCTCTCTGGAAATCTCCTCAGGCAAATTCAAAGTTTGTCCACAATGGGCAATGTGACATTGTTTTGGAAATTTCTAGCACTCCCTACAGGATGACCTTTTCTCCAGTCTTCATTTCCTCACTGTCCTTCATTACTGTCCAATGGTCTCCTTGAGACTTTCCTTTCCTCGCCGATGGTGCCCTGATGGTGCCCTCATCATCCATCCAACCTCTGCTGACTGGCACCCAAGTCAATGCCACTACTAACTACTTAAGCTTCAGTTATGGCAGTGTCCCACCTCCTGGTACCGGCAGCTGGGATGGTTCAGTGAGTGCCATATACTGGGAGCCTCAGTCCTGGGTGTCAATTGATCCCCAGGGTTTCTCCATGGTACTTCTGCTGGAGCTAGAATTCCCAAGGCAGTTTTTTTCCTCCAAAGTCTAAACCATTGAATGGAATGGTTTAAACTGGCAGTGACTTTTTCCATTCCACCTCCAATCCAGCTAAATTGGCCTTTTTAACAGCATGACGGCCTCTAGGTAGACTGACATTTTATATCAGCCCCAAAAGAATGCTCTAAGGGACCTGGAATAAAGTCACAAGGTCACGAGTCTTCTTATAGTCTAACTACAGAATTCCCAGTACATTGCTTCTGCCACGTTCCATTTGTTAAAAAAAAAAAAAAATCAAGACCAGTCTCTGTTCAAGGAGGTAAAAACTGTATTCTACTTCTACTTCTCAATAAATAATGTAGCAAAATGTGTGTAGAAATCTGTAATCTGCCACAGGGAATAAGAAGCAAAGTCCAAAGCAAAACACTACATATAAGCAGTATCATTATGATAAATTGTGATAGCCAAGGTCATGTAAAACAGACCTTTTTATTTTGAAACAGGGTCTCACTAAGTTGTGGAGGGCCTCACTAAGTAGCTGAGGCTGGCCACGAACCCGGATCCTCTGGTCTCGGCCTCCCAAGTACTGAGATTACAAGTGGGCACCACCACACCCGGCTCATTCTAGTGTAATGTTGTGTGTATTATTATTATTATTATTATTATTATTATTATTATTGTCTTAGTAATAGGAATTAATTTAACTCAGTTGCTTTCTACCACTGACCTACACCTTCAGCTTTTTTATTTTTTTATTTTGAAACAAGGTCTCATTAGGTTGCTGAGAGTCCCGCCAAGTTTCTGAGGCTGTCCTTCAGCCTGCGATCCCATCTCAGCCTCTCAAATACCGGGATTACAGGCATGCACCACTACACCTGACTCAAGTCTATTCTTAA
Source organism: Graphiurus murinus (assembly GCA_004027655.1). Taxonomy (NCBI): domain Eukaryota; kingdom Metazoa; phylum Chordata; class Mammalia; order Rodentia; family Gliridae; genus Graphiurus; species Graphiurus murinus. The sequence continues at coordinate 36,559 of PVLC010008472.1, read as the reverse complement.
TAAAGTACATGAGTACATTGGCTCTTGATAGAAAATTTAAAGATCATATAGACTAAAACTTAGTCACTATACCAGGAAGGGGAAGAAATAATAGGAAAGAATAAAAATAAGCAAGGTAGAAATGAAGAGAAATCGAGGATATTAGATTTAATTCATATAGAGCATTAAAGCTCCATTCAAATTATTGTCAGATATTGTGCTCTAGAGAGATATTGGGGATCACAAGGTCAGGGCAGAATCAGTGCCCTGAAAGGAGTAGCAGGTAAGGTCAAATGCAACTTGGTAACTAACCAAAGAGAAGAGAAAGAGAGAAAGGAAGTAAACTAGAGCAGTCAGGCCACTTCTAATTTTATATTAGCCTCCTCCCATGTGATGCCACAGACATAAGGTGATAAGAAACTACTTGTATTTGTGAAACCCAAGCATGAAAGAGGTACACAAACAAACTGACTTTGTTCCAAACTCAGTCTTAAAGTTCCAAACAGAAATCAATTAAATAGGCTGGGTTTATAGCTGAGTGGTACAGCATGTGCTTAGCATGCTTGAGGCCCCAGGTTCAATCTCTAGTGCAAAAAAACAAACAACAACAAAATAAAAAATCAATGAAACACAGAGTGGCCTGCTATATTACCAAGACTTAGATATTTGAAAATACTACCAGTTGCCAGTTCAATATCAATTTTATTGATGTGCGAAAATTGAACTACTATATTCTGTGTGCTTGGGCTCTGCAGATTTCAAGGAAGTTTTCAAAGTCTTGCAGCAGGAGTCTAAGTACTCTCCCATATAGCCAGGGAGGATCTAGACATTGGTATAGTGACTACCCTGCTATTTTTAAATGGTAGAAGAATAAAACTCAGTTTATCCTGGAAGTTCATATGTTATGTCATAACAAAATAGTGTTAGTCCTAAAAGGTAAATTGGAACTACCTTAGAAACACTAACTGGGACCTGATGTGGTGATGACCAATTGTAATCCCAGTACTTGGGAAGCTGAGACCAGAGGATCCGGGTTCGTGGCCAGCCTCAGCTACTTAGTGAGGCCCTCCACAACTTAGTGAGATCCTGTTTCAAAATAAAAAGAATAAAAAATAGGGCTGGGGGTGTAGCTCAGAGGTAGAATGCCCCTGGGTTCAATACCTAGTATGGAAAAAAAAAGACTAATCAAGAGAAAATGGAAACATTGATATATCAGTAGAATATTGATTCATCTAAATTACTAAATTATATACTTAGGAATTCAAATTTGGACAATTCTTCAACATGAAAAACCTCACATGGATAAAAGAGGACACCAGTTGTAGGTATCATACTGTAGACTTTCTAGATACCAGATAAAAGTCACAGATAAGATAAAGGACAGCATGAGTAAATGAAATAGATAGGCTCTGTATGTTGCCAGGAAAGTAATTCTGACTTTTCAAAGGGAAATGAACCATTGTAGGTCTACATGCAGCCAATTAAACAGTTATAAAAGCATGGGCTCACCAAAATACCCTATGGTTAATTTAGAGAGCTAGTTCCTATAAAATAATGTAGGTTATTATTATTATTCAAAGAAGCCATCTAATTTTGCTACACTTAGCAAATTATGCCTTAACCAGTGCTTTTGAACCAAGCCAACTACAGGTTTTAAGCAGAACAAGGAGTAGCCCCACAGACAGCATAGTAGAATAAAAAAGAACACCTGTCCAAGAGTCAGGTGTCCAGGCTTTCTTCCTGCCTCCACACATGACCTTGCATTTGGAGAAGTACCATCAACTTTCTAGCCCTTGGTTTTCTTCACTGTTATAGGAATTGGTATTAATTCTTTTTCCGCACTAAAATAATTTTTGAAAATTTTTGTACTATTATCTGTTTCAGGGGGTATGGATTATTGAACCCATAGGTATTCTACCTCCAAGCTTAACTCCAGCCCTTCTTACTTTTTATTTTGAAACAGAGTTTTGCCAAGTTTGCTGGGGAGCTTGGTAAGTTACTGAGGCTGGCCTTGAACCTTCAATCCTCCTGTGTCAGCCTTCCCAGTACAGAAATTACAGGCATGCAATACCATTATCTGTTAGTGAGGTACTATTATCTATTTTAACACAACACCTTGCCTTGTAGCCAGTTGTCTACCTCTCACATTGCACAGTGAGTTTTTCAAAGAGATGATTTATCATTATTTAATTATTTGTATAGATCACATATGAGAAACAAATTTTGTCTCTTGTGCTAATTCTGGTCCACTGAAGCACAGTGCTTAAAAGAACCCATAGGTTAGGTCACAGCTCAACTATATTTGCTATGAGTAAAGAAGAGAACAGTTTCAAAGGTGTCATGTATTGGTTGTTTCATGACAACAACGACAAAAAGACACTCTAAAAATATTTGATGAATGAACAAATGAATGAATGAACAAATTTATAACTGTGCATGTATTATAAGCATTCAAAAAATGGATAGCCCCTGTAAAAATGTTTTTATTCTAAAACTTTCCTGGTGGTCATACCATTACAAGGTGTTTACAAATTAATGCATTAATGAATGAATGGAATTTTTTCTGACTAGTTTTATCATTTTAAGTAACTTGAAAGAAGTTTAATTTATGAAGCATTTGCTTAGTGAAAGTAAGATTATTCAGTTACTAGACAATAATAAAATTCACTGGAAGTAAAAATGTTTATTGCCTGCCATAATTGCTAATGTCTTCCCACTTGCAAGTGTTGCCTCACTGAGCAAACCTATGGACCAGGTGTTACTCAGATTATAAGATATTACTGCTGAAGAGATTTCATGAGAAAGTTGATCCATCATATAAACAGTAGAGAGGAATTTCTCTTAACTGTCATGGTGTGAGTTTAAATACCACTTTTGCCTAGAATTCATTTAAGGAAAACTAGTCTGCCACTGCATTGGCAAAACTGCCAATTTCCAAGTGAGGAATCCTTCAGTGTCCCTTATGGCCTTAGAACTGTGAAGTTTAGAAGGAGTACCCATCCCCTTTTTTTTCTTCCTTTCTTTTCTTCCTCCTTCCCTTCCTTCCTTCCTTCCTTCCTTCCTTCCTTCCTTCCTTCCTTCCTTCCTTCCTTTTTTTGTGTATGGTGCTGAGGATTGAACCCAGGTGTATTCTACCTCCAAGCTATACCCCTAGCCCTATTATTTTTTATTTGGAAACAGAGTCTCACTAGTTGTTGAGACTGGCTTCAAACCTGTGATCCTCTTGTCTCAGTCTCTCAAGTACCAGACTTACAGGCACGTACCACCACGTACCTGGATCCATTCTTTCAAGTGTGAGATATTATCCTTCCTCTGTCCCCAACAAACTTCATGTAAATTGAACAAGCTGAAGCTGGCAGAGGTGTTCCAATGAGGTCTGTGTTTGTGTTGAAGGTATAAGAGAAAAGTACAAAGACTATTTGGAGAAAATAACCCATAAAAATACTAAAGATAAGCCCACATGAGATATTCAGAATGTAATGTAAAGTATGTCACTGTCTTTTATAACTTAATACTGAAGATGTAATTGTTTGCTTTTCATGTCAGCATGCATTGAGAGAAAGAACTCAAGTCAATAAAGCAAGAAAGAGAAGGTACAAACATTACAATAGGAAAAAATAGATGTTTTACAAAGAGAGGCATGCCAACTCCTCAATATTTATTTCAAAGAATACCATTCATTGAATTGGTATCAATACTCTCAGAGATCCTAGGTAATATCAATATGTAATGGAGTGGTCAGCATGGTCAACTATGGGCATACGACTTGTGTAGTCACACTGGGTCCCACAATGAGAAAGGTATCATGCTTAGTGTACTTCTTGACTCTTGATATTTTGAGATTTTAACTTTTTTTTAACAAAAGGTCCTACATTTTCATTTTGCACTCGGGTGTACAAATTATATGTCTATTTCTGGTGGTCAGGGAAAGAAATAAGACTTGAACAAAATTTTAACATATGAGATAAATTTGGAGATGTTGGTCTGTCAATAGGAACTACTTGAAAAAAAAAGAAAAAAACAGAAGAGAAAGTAGAGAACTGGGCATGGTGGGGCATGCCGGTAATTTCAGCACTAGGGAAACTAGGATAGGATTGTAGGTTCAAGACCAGCCTTTGCAACTTAGTGAGACCCTGTTTCAAAATAAAATAAGTCAGAGGTAGAATGCCCCTGGATTCAATACCAGTAACACACACACACACACACACACACACACACACACACACACACACACACCACATTATACATTTTCAATTCTAATAAGAGACAAAATAGGTTGAGTCCAGTCTCAAAAGTAAGATTAGGAAGTTAAGTTAAAAAATGTTGTAAGCAATAGGCAGCCAGTAAATATTTTTAAGAAGGTTAATAAAATCAGAAATAGAAAGCTGTTAAAAAATATAAATTTGAAGTCAATGCTCTTGGAATAATTGTGAAAAGTATATAAGGCACACAAAAAGAGATAATATTTTTCTTTGCAACCAGTCTGAGTGTTGTACCATGAAATAACAGATCCCCTTCATTCTACATGTCTTCAAAGCTCATGTGCAGGACAGAGGAAAGCAATGCCACATCTCCTTCCTCTGTCTCTTCTATCAAAGCTGTGCTAGAATGGACACTCTTCGAATGTAGATTCTGTTTGTATACTCTAAGCTTAGCATGGCAGGAATGAATATCTGTTGAATTAATTAGCAATATACCGAATATACAATAAAAGGAAGATAACTCAAATATTCTCAATACTCATGTAAGGAACTTTTGCCAACAAATAGAAGAGAGATAAGAGTAAATCCAAGAAAACATTAGGTTGATAAGTTGTGCGACCTTATCTATTCCAGACCTCTTTTAACTTAGAAGCACTAGATTAATGAAGAAATGGCACGCCATGCACACAGAGCCCTTTCACATTGGTCACTTACGTTCATCTTAGATCAAGAAACACCCAGATATCTTGCTGTTAGAGAACAGAGTCAAGATCCAGATGATCAGATAATCTTTTGAGAATTAGAACACAAACATGACTTAACTACATCCACTGGCATGGTGAATATCATATTCTCTAGTCTTATATGTCTACTTGGAAAGGAACACCAATATGATATACTTATACATGGCACTTCATCATTCACTTGGTGCTCTTTATGCGTCCAGTTTTGTCATCTAGGAAATAAGTATGATGGAACATTTTTAGTTTCAAATTGCTTGTATGAAAAACTAACTGTAATTATCCCTGTATATTCTTGCTTTGGGTGGCTTGTAATGTATTATCTTTGCTTTCACCAAGCTGTACTGGTCCCCTTAATGATGACTTGGTGCCTATAGCACGAAGCTATCCAAATCGCCTATCTTGTCATCCTAAATTCATCAAGGGGTCATCAATTTGTTTCTCCTCTTTAATCTATGTCACTATGACCCATTTATGCACTTTTCTTCACACTTGAAAACACATTATTAGAATATGTGTTGGAAACTGGGCGTGGTGGTGCAAGCTTGTAATCCCAGTACTTGGGAGGCTAAGACAGGAGGATCCAGGTTTGCGACCAGCCTCAGTTCCTTAGTGAGGCCCTCCTCAACTTATTGAGACCCTGTTTCAAAATAAAGAATAAAAAATAGGACCGGAGGTGTAGCTCGGAGGTAGAATACCCCTGGGTTCAGTCCCCAGTACTGCAAAAAATAAATAAATAAAAGAATATGTGTTAAATATCAAGGCCATGTTTACCCATGTTGAGTCTTGAATGCACTGTTGAATACATTTAATATTTCACCGTACTAGATATAAATGTTTTTTGTCAAATAGCATTTTGTCTATTTTCTTCACTAGTAACAATATTTCTATTTAAGATAATATGTTAATTTATTTATGAAAGTTAATCAATATCAACTACTTCTTGAAAACAATATTAAAACCTTTATCATCAATCTAAACCCTATTCTATGAAGTTTAAAGAAAAAATCTGAAAAATGAATGCATGTATATTATTTCTATATCATGATTGGGTACTTTTAAACAAATTATTCTTTTGGGAAAAGAAATAGAGTTACTAGGAAAAAATTTAACTATCTAAGATTTTATGTCAATAACATTAATCATAATCTATGTCTCAGCTGATTTCCAGTTTTTTATTGTTAGATAAGACTTTTTAAACTACAGCTCATAGAACTTATATGTCATATTACTTTAGGTTTATAGATATGCTTGTCAGGGAATAGGAATGCTAGGAAGGCCCTTGTGAGCCCTTAAGAAAGTGAAATAAAGTTGGGCATGGTGGTGCATTCTTGTAATCCTAGCACTTATGAGGCTAAGATAGGAGGATCGGTGGTTCAAGGCCAGCCTCAGCAATGTAGTGAGACTCTCAGCAACCTAGTGAGACCCTGTTTCAAAACAAAAAAATAAAAATCTCTGGAGATGTAGCTCAGAGGTAGAATACCCCTGGGTTCAATTCCTAGTACTTCACAAAAGGAAGAGAGAGAGAGAGAGAGAGAGGGAGAGGGAGAGGGAGAAGGAGAGGGAGAGGGAGAGGGAGAGGGAGAGGGAATTAAATCCTAAATAAGGGCACAGGAACAGCCATCTCAGCAACCTTCTAGCTGGGTCATTCAGCATAAGGTCTCTATTTACAAGAATACAAGTTATCTTATTATTTGAATGATTCCATCCCCAATATTCTCCAAATGCTTAACTATGTGCACAGGTTTCTGCTATAATCTTCAGGGGAAAACTGCTTTAAGAGTCCTTTATACTTTGGAAGTATTTCCCAGTAGCTCATGCACGTACGTTGTTCATTTGACTTCCCACAATGGTCCATGAGAGAGAGGGCAGTGTTACCATCCCAATGAAGTGACTGTTCCAGAGGCCCAGGGCTATTTGGAAGATGTTGATTCAAAGCTGGGATTCAAGTTGTCCAATTCTAAATTCAATGGTTTTCTACTACACTGTAAAAGCGAAAGGGATTGGGAAATGTTTATATCTAAAACAGAGCTAAGTGCTTATGCAAAAAAAAAAAAAATCCTATAGCTATGGAAAGCATCAATATCTAGTTTAGTGAGGGGATGAATACCAATTAAAGGAATCTTCCTCATGGCTAAGAATGCAATTATGATGCCCTTTAACAGAAAACTTTTATCAAACACTTACTGCACACCAGACACTACTATGGGCTTTACTTGCATTATCACACTAAAACTTTAAAAGCTCTGAGCAATAGAGTAATTTTCCCAAGTTCAATATCTAATAAGTAGTATATCAAGAATTCACACAATTGTATCATTCCCTGACCTATATCTGCTTTTTTTTTTCTTTTTTTGCGGTACTGGGGATTGAACTCAGAGGTATTGTACCTCCGAGCTATAACCCCAGCCCTATTTTTTATTCTTTATTTTGAAACAGGGCCTCACTAAGTTGCGGAGTGCCTCACTAGGTAGCTGTGGCTGGCTGCAAACCCAGATCCTCCAGTCTCAGCCTCTCAAATGCTGGGATTACAAGCGTGCACCACCACGCCCAGCTATATCTGCTCTTTAAGTGCTTTTCCACACTGCCTTCCTCTATAGTCTTTTTCTGTTTTTCCATCCTAATTTATTTGAAAAGACAAAGGTGGGCTTGTTGTCAGCCACGAAAAAGGACAGGAGCAAGCCATTCATGCATTTGCTAGCTTGCGCAATGATCCTTAGCTGCAGCACAGCACAGTGGCTCACGCTTATAATTCCAGTATTTAAGAAACTGAGGCAAGAGGATCACAGGTTTGAGACCAGTCTCAACCACTTGGCAATACCTTCAGCAACTTTTAGCAAGAAAAATGGTCAGGGGTGTAGCTCAAAGGTAGAATGTCTCTGTGTTCAATTCATGGTACAAAAAAAAAAAAAAGAAAATTGATCCTTAGCTCCTTAGCTGCACTTGTGCCTAGCTTGGCTCTGGAAATGCCTTTAGTGAACCTTTCTACTTGTAAGAATGTTGGGTGTTAGTTGAGAGGCATGGACAAAGTAACCCTGTAGCATAAAAGGCCAAAACTAAGGAAGCCCAGGGAGAGTGCAGAAAGACTCAGAATCTATGCAGGCAAAGAAAGGAAAATGAACATCTGTAAGAGAACACAAAGCTGTGCAACAGGCTGAGTGACATCACAGGAAGAACTCCCAAATGCTGGAAACTGTGAAGCTGGTGCTGAGAACCTCAGCATTCAGTAGCAGGAGACAGAGTGATGTTCTAAACAACCTTCTGTGTTGAGTTAGAGGCTGACCTTTATCCTAAAGGCAACAGGAGTCAGCAGACACTGAACAACAAAATTTAACAAGCTCTCCTTTCTTAGGAACCTAATTGGCAGTTTCATGGTAGATTACCAGGACTCATAGTTTTTAAAAAAGCTCAAAACAGGACTCAGATGGAAAGATGGCATTTTCCTGTTTTATTTCCAAGTTTTAAGTAAAAGTCACAATCATTAGCCAAGGCTGTAATGAGGCTGTGTCAGGAAGATGTAAATGACATAACCACCATGCTGTATGCATGCACATACAGCCTCTTTCTTAAAACAAAACAAAACAAAACAAAACAAAAACCCTTCATTTATTCAGTCATTCAACAATGCACATGCAGCTTCCACTATGTGCCCCATGCCATGCTAGGTACTGGAGAACTGAGTTTAAGCACTGCTGGTGGGAAGTTCATTTGAAGCAACAGGTAACATGATTTATTTGTAAAGCCCAAGAGAGCATGGCAGAAAAAGACAGGAAATAAAGTAAATGTCAAAGAAAACAAGAAAAGTGATTAGCTCCTAAGAAATTTTTTAAAAAAGTGGAAATGAGGTTTAAGCTGAAGAAAGCAAGCATCTACTGTAAGTAACCATTTCATTAAAAGTGCACTAAATTGCAGAGGTTCCCTCTCAGGAACTGTGTACTGTGGGCTGAGATTAAGGATAATGGGCTCCCATATGAATTCTTCTCATTACTTCTCTGGAAAGAATAGTCAGTCTAGTGAAAGGGTAATTTAGTTTTAGTGTTCACAATCCATTCATTTTACTTTTAATCTTCCCCATTTAGGATTTTAAAAATATAATGCAGATATAATCCACAAGGGAAGGGATGGGCCCGAAATGCAGTGATGTCAACTCCTCAGATAACCTTGACATGGATAGATAGGCAATAGGCTGTAGACATTTTGCTCTTGATAGATAACAATAGAGCTTTGGGACATTTAGAGAGTGCTGCGTACTATTAATTGCAGGTACAACATAGAGGACAGCAAAGGAAAGATAATCTATACCTCACTCTCCTGAATTCTTTGGACCTTGATGTGATTTTAATAGCCTCTTCTTCATCCCATTAAGTTTCATTTTAAAATATAATTCCATGGAAAGGAAAGGGTGTGAGGACTTTTGTCCAGGGCAAAAAGAAATCAATTATTTGGGAGAAAAAAGTCTGCAAAATGCGACATCAATTATTTAAGTATAGGGAATTGATTTCACAAAATAATTGTTTAAAAATGTGAACCTGAAAATTTACTTGTAATTAGTACTTTTTCTGTTGTTAAACTGTAACCATGATGGTTTGTAGAATTGTAGAATTGTATTTAAAAAAAAACCAATAAGGAAAAAAAAAGGGAGTCTTTCCCACAGTGTTATTTCCAGACAAAGATAAATCCTCCGTGATTTTCTGTGGCCTTTCCCTGGCTTGCCCATTAGACAAAGGTCCCATTCTTGGCCCATAATGGCACATTAATTCCTAATTAAATTAACTGAGTATCCTATTAAACAAGCTCTTTAAGGACCTAGAAGAATAGACGCTAAGTTGAATCTACACTACACATAGTCGCAAATATATAGGAGTTTATTCATACACTATTGAATTATCTATATTTGACATTGAATTATTGCTTACAATGTTTACAGTTTGCTTTTGTTTTTCCACTTAAAAAGGTTTTTAAGTCTCCTTTTCAGATGTTAAAGAAGTGACCACTTAGTCTGGTGGAATTCAGAAATTTAATTTTGTTAGCATTTGAGAGTAACAATCTATTATAAGGAAATTAGCAGTACAGAACAGTCACTGGCCAAATATCACATTCCTTGGAATCATTGTTATGACATCTTAATGCCTTCTCACCATGAAACATTTCTTTGTAAATGACAAGACTAAACCATGTCCTAGCACTTGATTTATAGGCAAAAACTTCAATACTCTGAGAAGTTCCTTTCAGGAAGATGAACAGAAAGGGGGAAAAAAATCACAATAAAATGGTCTAAAGCATAGCATATAGCAAGGTAATTTGTTGACAGAAACACACATTGTTTGAGTAATAAGAAGTCCACTATAATTTTACCTTCCTATGAATGCTAAGGAAAAAAAAGAATCTAACAGATTTATAGAAATTATACCTACTTTCATAAAACCCATTGATCTCTTTCAAAACAAAGGCAAACAACTAAATTCTTTACCATCAGGATACTGCCCTCTAAAGACAAATTATGCTTTTTAAAGAATATTCACTTTCATTCCATCAAAACCCAAATGCCTCTAATTGGGAAGGGAGGATTTCTATGACTTTCATTAAACATTATTTCATGTGTTCAATTACTGCTGAAGAAAAGCTTTGAGTTCTTAAAAGATGTCATTTCAAGCCGCATCCATCCCCCCTCATTCAAGTCAATTGTTTTTGGATTGCAACATGGAAAAGGAAAAGTGTATGGAATTTTTCACTATGTTTTTACTGGAAAACAACATCTCATGAGTTGTTATAAATAACAGATCTTTACTTACTTGATCACAATATATATACCTTTTCTAACAGAGTAAGTGAAAGACAGCAGTAAGTAATGACAAGTTTGTACTAGCCATTCTAAAGTGTAATATCATCACCGATCTCATGGATGAATACATCTAAAAGATACCCTCCCTGATATTTATTGATCTCCTTAACTGCAGTTATTCTTCCACAATGTTCTAATAATCTTGCTCCCAACAAAAACCAAGTGTTTTGAATCTTCTTTGTGTTTTGTAACTGCATTAACAAAGATTCAGGCTGACCCTGCTGCTTGATAGTGATGGTTATGGGAAGAATATATGTTTGTTAAATAAAGACACACAGCTTCTGGGACCAGCAATCTTTCACCTAAGTACAGGCTCAGTCTCTTAACCATAGTGTACTTACAAAAGGAACCATTCAATAAAGCCACACAAGATGGTCTTCTGATAGCTACCTTCTCATAATTAATTTCCCACAAGTTGCTATTCCTTTCAGTAAAATTTTCTCACCACAAAATAAGCCTGTCTCTGAATAGCAAAACAATCATTTTCGCTTACTGGTTAGTTTTTCTATATTTTTAAATATATGAGGTTGTTTGTGCATATTTAAATATTTATTTGATATCTAGAAATATGCTAACTCATTATATGCAATATTAAGTGTTCAAACCCTTGTTACCAATTGTTAAAAACATAACTTCCATGTATTCCCTAAGATAGGGCATGTTTAATTTCTGAATTGTTGTCATAAATTGTAAGGCCAAAAATGGGCCTTTTTTACTGAATATGCAAAGTTCCCCCCCTTAAACCACCTTGAACTAGGCAGATTTGCAACATTTTAAACTGGCACTTCATCCCTCTTTCAGCAAGCATCCTCTGCAGATTTAATGATCAGGAACATCCTTCTGATGCATGCTGGGAGATATGGCTGCAGGGTACAGACCACAGCAGACAGTGTGTCAGATGAGGCAGAACTTCTTGTTAGGGGTGAGTATGCTAATAGTGCAGTCTGAAGACATGATCACCATAAATTATCATACAAAGGAATTTAAATGCATGGACTTTGAGCACATCAGTACTGTGCATTTTACTTTCAATTTTACAATATATGTCATTTTTGTTTAACCTTTTGCCTTTGAAAAGATTACATGGAAAACTGCTCCTTAGTAACAGACAAAACCTACAGATCCAACTTCACTTTTAGTAATAAGTGGTCACCAAGTGTCAAACTTAATGCTAAGCAGAAACTCTAAACAGTAACAATACTAAGACAATTGGACTATAGAGAAAAAAATTGCTGTGTACTTATGTGTTTTTCAAATGCAAAGCTAGTGGAACCCTCAGGCAATTTTTTTTCCTCCACTAACTTCTAAATCCAGCTTCCAAAAACCAGAAAAAACTGAATGTGTAAGATGGTGACATTTACAATTGTTAAGTGACAGGGATTTTTTAAAAGTCTGAAAATGTCAACACACAGCCTCTCTCTGCAGAAATGACAGTTAAATGGCTTCAAATTATGAGCCAGATCACCAAATTCTATAATCCTATGAAACTAGATAATATTTCAATTAATGACTAGAGCATCCATTTCCTTTAGCACTGTATTCATCAGCATGAAAAATGCAGATCTTAGCATGCATCTAACTTTCTTCCTTCCTCCCACCCCTCCCCTTTTTCTTTCTATCCTTCTTTCCCTCCTTCCTTTTATCTCTCCTTTTATTTAGCTTTTTATCCAAGTACAATATACCTACAGACATTTTCTAAATTCATGACTGTGCAGGTGCATGACCAACTCAAAGAATCAAGGCAAAGCAAACACCAGCTAACTACTATACAAGGCAAGAACTAGAACATTACCAGAATCCTGCCTAGTGCCTCTCCCTTTTTGATACTATACATTTTGAGTGATATGAATATCACATGTGTAGACCTCTTGTACAATGTCTATAAGTAATTCTATAATCTATAGCAAGAAAGTACATTTTATGTTAACTGGTCTTTTATCCATTACAAGTGTATTAGAATTATAATTTTAGGAGTTCATTATCCTAGAATCCTATACAGTAAACATAAGGCATATTGTGAGCTTCATCATCTCTTTGTTTTAGTTGTGTAACTAGCCAAATGTTTATTGATTTTCGGTAGTGCATCCATTGCTGATTCAAATAAGATGCTTTAAAAGAAGGTGTGCATCTGAGAGAGTAGCAGCTCATTCGTTTTTGTGTGCATTTGTTTCTGTTCAGAAGGTGGTTTGATTTTTTTCTCCAAGTTTATATCAAGAATGTGTATTGTATTACCTTATTATAAAACATCAACGTTTTAAAGTGCTCATCCTTGCAATACATTTCATTCCATTTAGCTAAAAATTTCCCCTTGTGCCTTCTGAAGTTACAAAGCTCGTGGAGCTGCATGCTGTACTCTGCAGTCAAATTTACAGAAAATTGCCTTCTCTTGCTGCCGTATGTCTTAGATTATGAGTATTTGTTGTGTGAGCTTGCCTAGTAATTTAGAATGATGCTCTTAAAATTGAAGCTTTCCAAATGAACACCACAATTTAGAGACTGATAACAAGAAGCCAGGTATTTTTACAGAACTATAAGGGGCAGATTTAAGTGGCAGACTAACATTCTGCTTTGTAAGTAAAATTAAACTCAACAGGGTTCAGAACATAATTCTGGTTCACCTTTTTCATGTTCTGCTCTTTCAGCCTTTGGCTTTATGCCTAGGAGATGATAAAATGCATAAATTTTGGAATTATACCCAATAGCAATTTCAAACAGGTTGCTATTGTCTGAATATTCATGTAGCATTCAGCTCAAGCTTTCCCTTGAAGTGAGTTTGATCCAGTTGCCAATTTTCGATTATGTACTTGCATTACTTTTATGAAATTAGGAAAAATAGCTGGTATCTTCTTCCTGGCTAGTGTTAGACAGATTTAAATACTAAACTAAGTGTTCTGATTCTATAATTTGTATTAAAGTTAACATCTAGTAATTAAAGGAACTTGGATGCTTGGGCATTGCTGTTTCAAATGTTGAATTGTAAGACGAAATTCAAAATGGCTTTAACTCTACCAACCTCCCTTCTCCCACTCCTGATTCCTTGGTTTGTAAACTCAGGGCACTCTTCTAGTGCAGGCCGCTCTACATTGAGCTTTTCTAATGGCTGCTACAATTTTGGCAGCAGAATGCTTAAGACATAGTTACTCAAATGTGTGTCACAGAAAGAAGGGAACAGTAAAAATAATTCCAATAGCCATCTGTTTGTAGAATATCACTGTTGGACTGTCTGAGCAGTTTACTTTGCTCAGGGTTGATCATACTAGGAGCATATTTGGGTGGCAAGGAATAAATTCTTGTGATTATATTTTAGTGGAGATTTAAGGGAGGGGGAATCTATATTCTACTAGATTGACGGAACTTTCTTTTCAGTGTCTTATTTCCCATTAAAGATAATTATAAAAAATTTTTGCATTTTACCATATCCTGTATTTCTTTACCTTGCCTCACTAGCACACTAAATTGTGTGTTCTTCACCAGTAGTGGTTCCTGCTATTCTCTCCGTTCAGCGTTTGAAGGACTCTTTCCCTCAAATGCTTGTTGGCACTTTTGCTTTATTTGCTTATGGATGTCAATGCTGTTCTTCACCTCTATTCCGCAATTATCATCATTACACAAAAACTGAATTTGTCATAAATAATCATCTATCTGAAGCATAAAATCACTTATTCTCACAAATTTAGATTCAGTGAACCAGCAGAATCATAGCACCTCACATAATCTGGAGAATAATAATAGAGCTCATGAATATCCTAACAGAAATTATTTTTCTGACATATAAAAGGAAATTAAAGCTACACCTGGACATCTGTGCACAATTTAAGTGTGCTGTAATGGCAACAAGATTGTACAATGCTATAAGGTATCTTTGTCTTAATATGCCTTTATTGTTGCATTATAATTATACATCATTATGATGTTCAGAGTCTTTAAAGATGGATAGAACTCTATCATGCTGTTCAGGGAAGGGAAAAGAGACCATTAAGAGATAAGCTCACTGCAGGGGATGCAGGATTTGTAGCGAACTGATACTCCCAAGCAATATGAGAAGTGATCAAGTACAATATAAAAGATTCAAGATAAAAAAAATGTTAGTTTTTTATCATTTTATTTTACAGAAATCAACATTAGAAATATGTTTCCCAAAGCAAATCTGAGGGTAGGAAACTTTTACTTTCACAGTTTAAAGAATAAAATGTGCTCAGGTAGCTAGGGTAAGTGGGAGTCAGAGCTTGAGTTCTTTCTATTCTGCTCAGAGGCAGAGAAAGCAATAAAAATTCATTTTTCAATACACCTTCTTTATTCGTATCATTTCTATTTTTAATGCTAAACTCTAGGTCAAGTTACTCTGAAGATAATCAAAGAAGAATAAGTAATCTCTTGGTTCTTTCTGAAAACACAGCCTTTCTTCAAACTTGGACAATTTTTATTTCCTGAGTTACCACTTACAAGATGAATCCAACATGCATTGAATTGGATTTGAAAAGAATGACTTCTCCTCAGGGTGTAACTTGTTGGGAGATATCTAGCTGCTTTTAGCTATCCACTTCAAATCCCCACCCCATTGTTTGTCATCCTGGCAGAGCTCAACCTATCTAATTTCTTTGACCCTTTTCAATAAATTCAGTTCCATTTATTCTTTCCAATAATTTTTTCTTGAAAATTTTATTTAATCTTTTCCAAACTGAAATTGTTAAAACTTCAATTCGTCAATGAAATAAGTCAACAAGTCTTTATTTACATTTTTCTGTTCATTTGTTCACCACCCATTCATTCATTACCTGCTGTGTTTCAGGCCCTGAGATCAGCACTCATGAAATGAAATGAAAAGCTGAATGAAATGAAAAGATAAAGCAGCAAGGTCTTAGACCTCTAGGAGGCTCAGTGTTCTCTAGTGTGCTAGTGTAAGAGGTACTTTGGGAAGTTGGGTGTGAAACACCAAAGAGGTGGCTCCTATATAAGTTTCAGTCTTATAAGGGAAATAGCAAGAGAATAGGAAAAAAAGATAGATAGATAGATAGATAGATAGATAGATAGATAGATAGAGATATTTGCATGATGGCCATTGGTCCAGATGCACCATTTGAGGGATTCAGTGCAAAACGGAAGTGCAAGGCCCCTTATCCAAAATTTATTGAGAATTTCAGGAAAATTAATCTAAGTATAGAGTCCTTTTAAACTCAGAGCTCTGTGTTCCTCCACAGGATGCCCACATATGAAGTTCACACTCCCTAGATATTAATTATGTATTCATCTACAAAACCAAAAAGGCTTTAGCAAAGGGAAAGTATAAGTCATAGCAAACCATAGTTATCTCATCTATAAAAAATTACCTTATCAGAGCCTCCATCAGAAGTTTTATCAGATTTTTACACACACAAAAAAAAATCTGTTATTTTATACCATGAGCCATATGTTTTGAAAGATTGCTGTGGTGAAGTAATCATTACTTATATTTCTATTTTAATTCCAAATAAACCTTCCAGTAATAAGATAGATGAAACTACCAGACTAAACAATTTAATTCTGGCTGACAAAGAGATGTTACCTTTTAGATGGTTGTGAAGTGTTGTATATTTGTTTGTTTTTTAATTGTTGAAAATAACCTACAGACACTCATTTCTACCTGAATAGAGACTATTTTGGTAACCTTTTATTAAATACTGTTCAAATTTTCCCTAAGCTCTAATTTTGGTTATTCTTGCTGGCAAGAGAGGAGTGCTACAGAATCTTCTGCTTTCTGCTTCTGGAAAGATGTATGCACTATCAGTTTCCCAGATACAAAGGGAAACCAAGGTTCAGTGAGAACAAGATAGTTGATTTGAGAATTCAGATGTGAGAGATCCTCACATCTCTCACAGCACTACCTTTGTTATCCACGTAGATTTTAAGCTGATATGTCTGTTTTTAGCACCTGACCACTTCTGAAAGTTTCCAAGCTTTAAAACTTCACAAGAATTTAAGCAAGCCTCTTTGGAAGATGGAATCTATATAGTTTTCCTTTCCCACCATTGATCTCATATATGCTCATTATATGTGGAGATTGAACAGTCCTCCATGTAATAAAGTAATGACTTTAATTCAAGAGAAGCTTTAGTGAATAAGAAAAAAGCTATTAGTAATGAAATGCAAAGCTGAGTTTGTCAGAATGTTGGTACTTAGAAACCAAAGGACAGTGACTAATGTTTTCAGTATAAATTTAACCTTAGTTAATATTAATAGTAAAAGCAGTTGCAAATCATTCATGTTTTAGAGCAAAATAGAATTTACTCAGTTAATATAATTGTATTCATAATATTGTTTTAAAGCTTTAAAATAGAAGTATCCCCCCCCCTCTCAAAGAAAACCCAATCCCAGCCATGTAATGTCTTGTTAGAATATCTTGCACCACTGTGGAAATATTAGCTCACTATTATCACTTGTGTTGGATAAATCATTTAAATAGTTTCTACAAATCACTTGCTTTCCTAGCTTAGGCCTTTTCTACATAAACGAGTTTGCTTGATACCTATAACATTTACTTTGGACATTGAACAGCAGCTTATTTTCATTTGTCTTATTTTTTCATATTGTTGCTTGCTAATCTGTTAAGCATTCTAATAAATGAATAAAAAGTAACATATTTTGACAATTAAGTATTTGGATTTTCTTCACCAATTTTAGTTTGGATCATTGAACCAATAGTTGACTGAAGTGATCTAAGTGGCCAAAATGATTGAAGTAGTTTGCATGCATGTTCATAAATATCTGCAAGTTCAATAAAAGCAAATAAATGAATTGTTATTGTATACAGACAACCAAGTGATGAAGACTGAATATCTTGCATTTTATTGACTCAACAAATACTGAGTGTCTGTGAAAAGTCAGGCTGTCTTTTAGACACTAGTATTTCCATCAACCGACAGACTTTGTCAAGTTTCTTGATGATAGCATTTGAGATAAGTACTGTGACATCACTCTTCCATTTTGAGAAAAATTCTAATAAATGAGTTTGTATCATACATTTTTGAGTCACACATTATAAGTTAATCACACTGCACTATGTAATTTGTCCCTCAGACTTCATCTATTTTTCTTACAAATCCATCCTAATATAAAAAATACTCTCACATTTCATTTATATAAACTTGAACTAATATTTTAGTGTGTAGGGTAACATTTTAAAGGCTGACTTCGTTCACTGTCTAGTGAATGCCTACTACATGCCAGGATGGTTCTAGAGTACAAGAGGGAGAAATGGTCAGATGGGACTGGGAGTAAGTGCTTTCCCATGCCATGAGAGCAACTTAACTTTTTTAAATTGTTTGTTTTTGTTTCTTGTTTCATACTGGGGATTGAACCCAGAAGCATTTTACCTCCAACCTAAACCCCCAGCCCGATTTTTTATTTTGAAACAAGATTTCTCTAAATTGCTAAGGCTGTCTTTAAGCTTGCAATCTTGCTGTCTCAGCCTCCCAAATTGGGATTATAGGCATGTGCCACCATGATCAGTACAGTTTAACTTTTATGCTAAAAGTGATGTATATTCCGGAAAAGGTCCAATCTAGGAAAGGAACATGATCAGATATGCACTGAAGAAAGATAACTGGGAAAGCTTCAGAGAGTGTTTTAGATGGCAGTGAGTTTGAGGGATTGCTAGTGGAACACTCTAGCAGTAATCCCAACAAGAAAAAGCCAGGGTCTGGAAAAAGGCAATGAGAATGGAGAGGCAAAGGCACGTATAAACTCAAAAGATAGGGAACAGAATTTGCAGAACTTAGTAGCCCACTGGCTATGAAAAGTGAGATAGGAAGCAAAGATGAATGGCAGTTGCAATATATATATATATATTTTGGGGGGGGGTTAGACCAAGACCATGCCAGGTTATACTCAGAGTGCTAGAGTATTTATTGATGAGGACATTCTGAAAACCATCTTGGTTTAGATGATAAATTATGCTTCCCTCCTAAGAAAAATGATCATGCAATCATGAGCATTCATGTGGTTAGGAAGATACAGAGAAGAGCAATTGTGAATGAAAGAACAGCATGTAAAATAAGACCCTTCAGAGACAGATCCAGTAAGCAAATGAGTTTGTGACTATGAAGGTCAGGAGAGACACCCTGGAGTTGATATGTAGATTCCAACACTTTTAACATATTCAAGTCAGGTGGGAATGAAATTACAGAGATAGCATGTAAAGATGAAAGAAAAGCTGGGGGTGAAATCCTGAGAAATGGAAGGTTGAAGAGGAAGAGTTTGCAAAGGAGATTGTGAAGTAGCTGCCAAAGACAGCGAGCAATTATGAAACTCCAGATAAATTAAGTCACAGAAGCAAAGAGAGAATAAAAGATGAGGAAGGAGAAAATATTCAACAGACAAAAACAGGCAAAATGAAGTAGAATATGTACCACTGGGCTGAGCAGCTTTGAAGTCATTGATGACTTTAGCAAGGGTATATTCAGTGGATTTATACAACCAAATCCTAGCAGGCAGAGAGGCAAGCAATAGTGTGTGAAAGGCTGTGAAGATCTTATGAAAATCAGGGGATTTGAAATCAGAGAGAATTGGTCATGTCTCCAGGAGCTTGTTTTACTAGTGAGTGACCTTGGGCATGTTGTTTTACTTTAACCTCATTCATTCTCCACTCATTTAATACTTATTCATCAAACATTTATAAAGCACGTCATATGTGGCAGGCACTGTGCTAAGGATTAGCTCACTCTGAACAACCTATGTTATGTAGGGACATGTCTCTTTACAACATAATGTGAAGAGTGCAGTTATGAGTGTATAAGCATCACATTTTGCTCTCTGACCATTAATAATACTATTTTTTAAATTCAGCTAACATGTATTAAGTGCTTCCTCTCTGTCAGGCACCGTGTTAAAGACTCCACATGAATTATTCACTTTATCCATTTAGTATATCATATAAAAACAATGCTAGTTCTAATTTGCAGATATGGAAACTAAGGCACAAAGAGGTTTATGAACTTGTTGAGTACACTCTAGCAGGTGGTAGAGCAGTGAGTTGAGTCCAGGCTGCTTTATTCCTTAGCTAGCCTTTTTAATTCCTGCATTGCCTTCCACTGCCAACTCCCAGACTGTTTCCACCTCATTCATCATTGTATGTGCTAGACGTACTTAGTGCCTGATGTATCTTCATTCTTGAAATATTAATAACTGTGGAAGAAAAAAATAGAGAGAAAGAAGAAGGAAAGAGGGGAAGGGAATAGGGAAAGAAATGAGTTCTATAAGAAACAAGAGAATGGAAGATAAACTTTGCCTAGAAATGAGAGATTTTTCATTAAGGAGATGCTGTGCTAGCAGAATCTCACAGGATTTATAGTCATTTGCTAAGTCAAGAAAGAGAACAACAGTTACCCTACAATGGTGTGCAGAGACAGCACTTTTTCATTCCTATCTACCTTTTAGGATAGGCTTCACATTCTCTAATTCTCTAAAGTACCTAATCTTTGGCCACATGACCAGGAAACAAGTTACTTGTCACTACTTTTTATCTTATACCTCGACCTGAATGACCACTAACCTTTTTAACAAATCTGTACCTCTGACTCTATGTCTTGGCAACCATCTAAAATATCAAATTCTAATGACTATTTTCTCAGGATATCTCGGGTGGCTTCTTATCTAAATGTTCTGGGTTTTGATGAAATAAATCACTCCTGGACAAGATGCTGCCAGGAATATTAAACACCAATAAGTAATAGACATTTTTCAGCATGATTTCTTTTTGTTCTCCCATTTAAAACTTCTTATAATAACTATTAGGAGGTAAAGACAAGACTTCCAGGTGCTTGAAAAAGTTCCTGACTTTCATTCTGACTGCCACAGCTCTGTTACCCTTTGGTGTTTGCTTCTTGCTTCCCTTTAGGTAAATTGTACCAAGAGTTATAAAACAAAACTTTGATGTTAAGCAGAATAGTCTTGACCTCACCAATATTACATAAGCAAATATGAGAAGGACCTTGTATCTGTCTGTTCATTTGTTTGTTTGAACTGTTTGGAAAAATCATCCTATTTATCTGCTTTTCATACAATTTGCATAAACACAACCTAAACCAATTGCTGATCACATCTAAAAGCTGACCTTTCTGTTTTGCTGAATATATTCTGTTTCCTGTGACTGTCACAGAGATTGTCTCTGGATATTTTTTGACTATTTAGTAGTACTTTATGAAGCCTGAACTGCACAGTCTCATAGGGCATGTTCATTCTCTATGGCCCATTTTTGATGATGCAAATGAGGTCACCAAAAACCCAAGGTCCAAGTGGAAGCTCTGCTGAATATCAACCCAATGACAAGTCACATCTCCAAAGAAGACGAAGGAAAAATGGTAAGTTCACTTTAGTTTTTATTCCAAAATGTTGCTTTACTTTAGCCTATATTCCAAGAAACTCAATTCTTAATTGTTTTCTTGATTTTTTTTTTGTAACACCACACATCATGTAGTGTGGTTTATGATGCTTCACTGAATGGTAGAAAATCCATGCAGATTGAAGAGAGAAAGGACTAGCATTGATTAAAAGAAACTTCTGCTAACTTTTACTGTTGATTGGATTTTGTCCTCCCAAACACCTGGCAAAGGTAATGTCTTCGTTTCACTAAGTACTCCTTAATTTGGAATTACAAAGACAATTAGCTCTCTAATGAGTTAGAGCAAGTGAGTTGAAAAAGTAGGGGGGAAGACTGAACACCAGATGATGTCTGTTAATGCCAAGAAAAAAAAAGTGACTTGCTTTTCATCAAAAGCTTATCCAAAAACGTCTCTCTTTTTTAATTTTTTTTAAAACCCAAATGTATCAACATTATTGTTTAGTATCCATGGGGAAGATCCAATTTGACACATTACATATAAAGATTGGCAGTCATGAATACCTAGGTCTCTATTCTCTTTTTTATTGATTAGGTTGATAACTAGATTTTACCTTTAGAAATATGCAGATCTGCTGGTGTCCTAAAAAGAAGGCAACAGGGAAAAAGTAGCTCCCAGTTTTAGAAAACAGACACTTCATTATAATAGAAAATAAACCTTATCCTATTCAAAGAGGGTAGATATTGCACAGATGAGCTATACAGAGTTATATTTCAGATTATATATTGGCAAAAACTGGTGAGAAAAGGTTTGCTGTATTGGTGCTGCCTTTGAAAAAGTTAGGTCTTAGGGCTACTTTAGCACTGACCTGGTTTAGAGCTGGTACTCAGTAAGTGTTAGTTGAATCTCAATAGCCTAATTTAAAAATGACAAATTATTTAAAATACCTGTGATAGTAACCTCTTGATCCAACTATAGTGTCACATTAGAAAAGTGTCCCAGGCCAGGATTTTTCTTCATTCTAGCCATTATCTGGGAAATCTTGCCATGAATGAGTCATTTTACTCCTTTCAGACTTAGTATCCTCATTTATTTAAAAAGGGGGGGGGATAATAATACTTAATTTGCTAGTTCAAATAAGAGAAGAAAATGAGATTTCAAATAGTAGAACACTTCTCAGTAAATGGTAGATATTATTGATTTCTTAACCTTAGGAAGAATTTCCACTTCTTTTATCTTTAAGATTAAGGAACTGAGCTGGGCTGGAAGGAACATGCCTTATAATCCCAGAATTTGGGAGCTGAGACAGGAAGATCACAGGTCTGAGACCAGCTTCAACAATTTAGCAAGACTGTGAGAAACCTAGCAAGACATTTTCAAAACAAAAGATAAAAAGGACGGGGGATGTAGTTCAAAGGAAGAATGCCCCTAGGTTCAGTCCCCAGTAAAACACACACACACACACACACACACACACACACACACACACACACATGCACACGCACAAGGGATCTGAACAGTTTTCTTCATATGTATGGTCAGGAAATTGGTCTACTTTTACAAGTGACACTAACTTATCAAATTATATTTTGATTGTTTTGCTCATCTCATTCAATTACAATGTGATAATACTTTCTAAAATTGATTGAGAGCATTTTGATTGCCTTGCCTTCCTCCATGAGGTACTTCAAGTATACTTGCAAAATATCACCAACATGACACAGCCAAGTTAAATATATAAATTGTATTTCTGTAAGTACTGCTATCATGTTAATAACAGTTTCTACCATCTGCATTTTAATAGTCACCAGCTTGGTCTCTTATAAAATGAGCACCAAATACATATTATAAATTAGAGTTCAATCACAGTACTCAGTATTTGAAAGAAATAAATATGTACCCTATGAGGGTTTATATAGAACATTCCCATACCTTCAGTTTATTTAGTGAGTAATGAAACAATTGAAACATTAAAGAGTTTAGAAAGCCTTTCTAAACACCACCAAGAACATTAAAAGATTTGAAAGTAATTGTGAAATAGAATCGACACATAAAATATTTAGATTAAAAAAATGAAACCAAATAGTGTGAATTACTTGAAGTTCCTCTGAATTATGTCTTAAGTTTTAAAACATTCTAGGTAAAAAGTAGAAAATCTCCAAGAAAATGTGTTTTTTTGCAAATCACATAAGTTAATCATCTATACCAAAGTGTCAGCATTCTCGTTTGTCAGCATTCTGATTTAGTTAAGTGTTCATTAATCATAGAAAACCATGGCATGAAACATATCTGCTTTAATTACATGTTTTGTTCAGGAGGTTATTGGTTCACATAATTATTTCTTTTATGTCAGCTATAGAAATAAAACTTTTTAGTAAACTTCATTTCAAATACCTAATCACTGCTACATTTTATCACCTGATCTGCATGTATCAGTAAGTCAAAGCTCCCATATTTGTATCAAAACCTCATCTTATGGGATGTGAAGTCAGGTTAATAAGCAGCATCGATCATACCCCACTGAATAACAACCCTACGTCTAGTCTGCATCACAGACTATCCCTGTAATCCATCCATTATAGGGAACATCTGTTATGAATTATCCAACCTGCAGGACTGCTCTATTTATGTGCTTCTGCAAGAGCCTACTGCCTTCATCTCTCCAAATGACTTAGATGGTGGCATCGGAATGTTACCAAGTGTACTGTCACCATATGACAGCAGTCATCTTTCAGCCTGGGTTGAGATCTAGTGGTACGTGGCATCATGGTAAATGTCCTTCCTTTGTTGTACACCAAAATCCTCAGTATAAGTCAGCAGCCATGGAGAAACCACAAAGGCAGTTCTTTCTCCATTATATCTCAGATACTGCCTGGTTAGTTAGCACTAATGGAATAATAGACCTTCTTTTTTAAGTCCTTGGAGGACGATTAATCTGCTCAGTTAGTTAAAATTTAAAATTAATGACCCTCAATCCATGTTTGTCAACTTTTGCTTATTTCCATGACTATGAAATATGCTCACAATTTCAGGTAAATATCTTGTAGAACATATTGATTTCCAGGGGAAAAAAATCATGAAAGAAAATCTAAGCACGTGTGAAAAATGCAAATTTATACCTCAGGAAAAAAAAATATTAAAGTAAATGCCTTAGCTAAGAGTTTAGTCCATAAAATTGTCAAGGGTGCACTTGTCTTAAAGAGAATGGTTTTGTAAATGTGTTGCACTACCTTGTCATTGAAAATAATTCCAAATTCATTTCATGATATGTTTGTGAAAATAAATCATAGGTGTATAAATTATTCATAAGTGAAGAGTGAGACTGAACAAATGTAAAAGATCATATAGCCATACATGATTTTCTTGGTCTTCATCTGCATTGCAGAACTGTAATGAGACAAACACAGCAACTGAACACTGGATTTATAGAAAGCTGTGCTGAAATATGGTACCTTGCATATTTTAGCAACCCATATGGTATTTTCCTACAGAATTTCTTTACCTCATCTGTTCTTGGAATTTATGTAATACTAACTTAATAAATGAATTTCAGGATAACATCTGGGTTACTTGAAGCTTTAAATAAACAAGTTGACTATTTTTAATTATTGTTGACAGTTTGTACATTAGACCCTTAAACATATATTTTCCTTTTCAGAAAGATTATCTTCGATGGATGGACAGTATTACTTTTATATTGGAATTAAGTGTGTACAACTTCAACTCCTGTAAAACTGCATTAAATATTTATGCCTACTTCACTGCCTGGAATTGTTGGATAATTTGCCTCTCACCTGAAATTTGTGATAATTGACCAGGAAGTTTCTGTGTTTTTCTGAAGAGGAACACAAAATTGATTTAAATAAACATTTTCAGCATAATTCTTGGGAGAGTCTTACACTGGCAATTAAATGCTTCAGCACCAAATGACACAAGTCATTTTAACTTACAGCTCACTAATCTGAATCAATCACATAGCTCTGTGTGGCCTGAGTCAGAGTTCAGGCTTCTAATGACAAGCACATATTCTCAAATTATACTTGGATAAATGTCATTACATTCCAGTTTTATAGGAATGGTGGAAGGGAGGGGTATTATACATTTTTGTTTTTGCTTACAATACAAGAAGAATGATAGCCGGGCATGGTGGCGCATGCTTGTAATCCCAGCATTCGGGAGGCTGAGACCTGAGGATCCAGGTTTGTGGCCAGCCTCAGCTACCTAGTGAGGCACTCCGCAACTCAGTGAGACTCTGTTTCAAAATAAAGAATAAAAAGGGGCTGGAGGTGTAGCTTGGAGGTAGAATGCCCCTGAGTTCAATCCCCAGTACCGCAAAAAAAAAAAAAAAAAAAAAAAAAAAAAGAAGAATGATCATGCTGTAAATAAGATTGCAAGTGACCAGTAAGCAAAGGATCCTCAAAGACTGCCACTGTCATTAAAACCACCCTGACCTCTACTGAGCAACAACACTACAACCAACCATCCAGAAGGGATTTGATGAATTATCACAGTTGACATTTGTTGCAAAACCCTATTGCAAAGAAAATGCCCATATGTGTTTTATATACTTTTATTGGTGCATTGTAGTTATACATTATAGTGAGGTTCAAAGTAATACAAACATACACACACACACAGCGCTTGTTGTGTTTCTCTCCCCATCCCATCCCCCTCCTCCCCATAAATGTTAGGGAGGTTGGTAATAATCAAACTTCCTATATGGACATAACATTATTTGAACTGCTTTCTTCCTCTATCCTCCTTATGTTTTAATGAGTTTTAAAGACTCTCGCCAAAAGCTTTCTGCAGCCTCTGAGGGTTTCCATAGGAATTTTACTCTGTGGTTTTCAAGGCTTCCTTCCTTTGGCTTTTCTCCTGTGTTATCCAATGCCTTCCAAATCACATTCAGATTAAAATCCAAATTCCTTATCATTACCTTCAGATACCTCTACTATCTGGTACCAGCTGATCTTTCCAACATTATTATATTCCTCCCCCTTTCCTAACCTCTAACCATGCCCGTTTTCTATTCCTCAAATGTGCCATACGATTAGAAATTTTGCCATTGATAATCTTACCTAAAAAAAACCCTCTTGTCCATCATATTTCCATGGCTGACTAACTCTTATTTATTCATCAGCTCCCTGACTCTCCTGTGCCCAATTTTCACCTCCATTTTACTTTCTTCATTGCATTTGTCAATATCTGAAATTATCTTATTCATTTGTTTGATTTCCTTTTCCTATACAGAATATAAAATTCATAAGGGCAGGAGCCTTTTTATCTTATTTACTGCCTTATCCCTAGAGTTCAGCACATGCTAAAGGTTTCCTCAATATTGTTGAACAAATTATTAAGCATATCAATAAATTAATATACAATATTTCCCCAAAAGATGAAAAATTTAACAGATAAATGGGGAGAATTAAGATAATATAGCATCATAATTGAATAAACAGTAATCATAGGCATTTGATATTATATACATGTACGGCAGTGTACTTTAACATCTCAACAAATTAGAGACACAGATTTAGTGAAATAGAAAGATAAAGTGCCTGGAATGATATGGTAGGAAAGGAATTTCAAGAATTCCCTTTGAAGCTTGACACTTCAGTCTCTGTAAATTCCTCATATATAATCATGACTCCATCCCACCTTCCACTCCACTCATTCCTTATATCTTGCATGCATACACACACACACACACACACACACACACACACACACACACACACACACAAATTTTTCTTAAAGAAAAATTTATCTAAATATTTAAAACTTAAAGCAAAATAGCAAAGACTGGTTCATATACTGAATTCTAGCTACATGGAGGAGGGTATGGAAAACAAAATAAACAAGAGAGCTAAAGAAAATAGCTATACATCCTCTAAGACGTACATCCAAGAGGGGAGTTTTTGAACTATCAGTTTATAGACCAGTCAACTAAGAGCCTAGCACCTATGCACCTTATTATCTTGCCCTGTTTACCTATATAGAGATCCTAACTTGGGCCTAACTTGTCATGTATATGTCAATCTCAAATGTGGAACATGGAGACTCTGGCAATGGCATCTCTAATCTACTGTAGTAGGTGCCTCCCCACACTGATTGACTCCTTCCCTGAGTTTCACATGGACTCCATTTAATTTTAATAGTCACTAGCTACGCCTAACTCAATTCCTACCTAAAATCCTTGACTTCTTTGATATCTTTCATGTCAGCTTTTAAACTCTGTCACCCTTGTTTCTCATCATGAGCAAATATAAGACATACAGAATCTAATGAAATAATGTTGACTCAGCCCCTATAATATAGTTTTTTTCACTTCATGTCAGCTCTCAGTACTGTTCAGCGTTATTACTGTTCATGATTGATTCCTCATCACATTGCCCAGAAAGACTATTCTTGGCCTTTTCAACTCTCTTCTGGCTCCAAACTAGCATCTTACCACCTCTGAACTTTAGTATTCTCAAATTAATTGCATTAAAAATTTTAAAGACTTCTGGAAAAACTCCTCCAGACTCCCTCTCAATTTTACCAATATTCTAATTTCTGCAAACATGAAATTTTGGAGAGGTTTCACTCTCACTTTTTCCCCCATAACAAAATCAAATGTTATAGTTCACTCCAAGTTCAGAACCAGTACTTATAACTTCAAGATTGCCATGATCTGATTGTTTAGACCTAGCTTCCTGAATCAATCACTAGCAGAGGCAGATGAGATTGTTAAGACTGACAGACTAATCAAGACAACACAGGAAATGAGGAGAAAGGGTTAATTATCTATAGCACATCTGGACAGATGAATAACAGGAGTCAACCACAAAACCCACTTCATCTCTAACACGCATTTCTCAATTGATAAAAAAAAAATCATTTGCCCCTGCTCATAATTTTTAATCTTCAGACATCTACATGTACTCCCTTTACTATGTGAAGTACTGCTCTATAGTAATGAATATCATGGAGTTAAAGCTTAGGGTACATAAGAAAATATGAATCAGGATCAAACATCACACCCACCTTTGGAATTTCATGTGCCATCATCTTAGGTGAGTTACCTGAACCAGATGAGACTCAGATTTTGATTCATGGAAAGGGGGTGTCAATACAAAAATTTATTATAAAGATTAGAGAGGAAATGCATAACATTCAGCACAATTCCTTCTACCCAACAGGGGAGCATTAAATCATTATCACTTCAACACAATTATTATTACTTTCTGTTTTACATTATAAGCCTTCCAGAAGTAGAAATTACTCATCTGCTGATGATAGTACCTTTTTGTTATTTTTTTTCAAATTACACGAATTAAAAGAAAACAAAGCCTTATGATACTGTCAAAATTACAAAATAGTAAGAGTCCCTGTCAGTGCTATTTACCACTTACAAATTACTTTTTACATGCATCATCCTATATAATACAATACGGCTGATACTATCATGCTCTTCATATAATGTAAGAAAATTGAGATGTACTGAGGTACAGAAATATACACAAGACCCTAAAGCTTTTACATAAAAAATTAATAGAATAAAATTCTGATTCTTAGTCCAACTCTCTATTCTACAGATCTTTTTTTTTTCTTGAAATACAGCATGCATAACATTTTTCAAGGCATCTTGTACCAAATACAGATTCTGGCACTCTAGTCATAGGAATTGAAATTCAGTAGCTCTTAGGTAGAGCTCAGAAAAATCTCCATCCTTTTTACGGACATCTCAGAAATTTCATTACTCATTAACATTTGAAAGATACCAATAGCTTCTTCTTTTAAGTTTAAAAATATGCCATGGACAGGTGAGTACCTAAGTAGTGGCATTTAACAAAGATGAGAAAGCAACATAATGAGAATCATTTTATAAATATGTCTGTGTATAGTCTTCTTTCAGAATAGTGCTATATAGAATTTTGTAAATATGTATTACTTTTTCCATATTTTGATTGATCAAAACTGAAAATGTGTACAAATACTAAGGAAACAGCTATACTAAGTTGTTAAGCTAATAAAATTATTTAGTCCTTTATTACAAATCTATATCATAACACAGTATGTTCTAAACAGTGTACTAGGCACTAGGAATACTATGGTGAAAAAATTATGACCACAATTCCAGCCCTCATGCACCTAAAATTCAAAGAAGAAAGCCATCATTTTTAAAAAATCACACAAATAAATAGAAAACTTCAGTTGTGATTTCTTTCATTCATGGTTCAATGGATGAACAGAATACCTAGCAGGGCAGTCAGAAAAGACTCCTCTAAGGAAATGAAGCTTGAGCAGAGATTCAGAGTATAAAGCCTAAACACCTGTTAAATAGGCAAAGTGAGGAGGGGCAAGAATTTCACATTCAGGGACCAGGTTAGATTAGATGGTTTGATAATGATGGTGATAGATGGACAGATAAAATAAATGTGGAGCTTTACAAATTAATTCAAAACAAATTGCTTTAAAATAATTAGAATTATTTCTCATTCCACCCTTGAATACCCTTATTAAAAGAGTTGATTATTCTCATGCAATTGAAAACATTAAGAAAAGGTCACTTAAATTAAGTTAGTAAGTAGTAAACAAATCTAAGAAAGCCCTTCAGGCTTCATGAGGGACCTAATGGTGGTGAGGAGGTATCTAATTAGAACATAAAGAATAAATGATGCCATATTGAGATTTGGCTTTGCCAGGCCAGTATGACAAGAGTATATCAGGAGATACTTTCTTGTATAAAAATATACTATCAATAATACCATGTTTCCTAAATAACAGATACTATAACTCTTCATAATTTTATTCTAAATAATCAACTGTAAAGATGTATTAATAGGTGTTAACATGCAATGTACAATAGAAAATATACTCACATCTTTAACAAATGTTAATTTTTATTGAATTTTTTTTTTGCATTATTCTTATATGGCCTTTTAAGTTGACTACACAAAGTGGTCCTTGGTGGTGGATGGTTCATTGTAGATGACGAAATTCCATGATGAAATATTTAAAAATTCATTGTGGTAGCCTGAGTTACTATGCTTATTTATCTGTGTTAATCTCATCTTCTGGTGCTAAGTGTCCTCTGCATTTTGTGTTAGAAAGACATATTTAGGACTTTGCTTCCATGAATGATTGACATGCCCGATTGCTTTTTTTTTTTCTACAGTTTATTTCTACAGATGTTTAGAAGAGATGTCTTTAAGTAGTACTTGCAAGTTTAAAAATAGGACTGATTTAAAATAATATAGCATATTTCAAATTTTCACTTTAGTTTTAAACTATTTAAAACAAAGATCCATTTAATGTTTGGAATCCCAACAAGTTGAGTTTTCCTCCTAAAGTCCCTCAAATCAAATAAAACTGAACACAAGCTGAATACATTTATAATACAAAAGCAGTATTTAACAATAGGAATATTTGT
Source organism: Graphiurus murinus (assembly GCA_004027655.1). NCBI lineage: Eukaryota > Metazoa > Chordata > Mammalia > Rodentia > Gliridae > Graphiurus > Graphiurus murinus. The sequence continues at coordinate 6,068 of PVLC010008472.1, read as the reverse complement.
AGAATCAGGGAGAGAATATGAATACAAGTGAGAAAGTACCAGAAGTTTTGCTGGCATGGGGAATTGATTCCAGCACAGGAAGAAATTTTTCAGTTTTCCTCATGTGTTAGTCACTCAAGAACGCTAAAGCAGACAGCCACTAGTGGTAGACAGGGTGAATGGGCAATGGTATCACAAGAAGTCAGGACATGCCTCTCTGCTACAACACTGTCATAATATGAGCAATTTGACTGGGTGACAGGACTAAAGCCTAATCCTACTTCAATTATGTTATTGCTCCTCCCCCTAGAAAGGCAGGAAGACACTTTTGACCTTGTGGGGCAGGGGCCGGGAGAGAGATACTGGGGATTGAACCCAGAGGCATTCTACCTCTGAACTATACTCCAGCTCTATTTTTTTTTTTAAGCAGGGTCTCACTGAGTTACAAGGTACCTTGCCAAATTGCTGAGGCTGGCCTTGAGCCTATGATCGTTCTGTCTCAGCCTCCCAAGTACTGGGATTACAGGTGGCTGTCACATCTGGCCACTTTGACTTCTTGAGAAGACATTCTTCGGTCTCAAGTACTACTTCCATATCTGAAAATAGTAAGAATTGAACTGGATGACTCTAGTTAATTTAAAAATTCCAAGTTTCTGTAAGATTCTGTAACGCTGCTTGGTTAGTATAAGAAGTCATAGTCCTTTTTTAGACCACCAGTATAGTAAATAACAGCTTTGGAGGTCACAAGGTAATGTGTATCATAGTCATCTTTTAGGTTTAAAAGTCAATGGCTCTTCAGTGGACATGGTGGCACATCTGTAATCTGGGTACTTAGGAGCCTGAGACAGGAAGATCACAGGCTTTAGGACAGCCTCAACAACATAGTAAGACTCTCAACGACCTCATAATATCTTGTTTAAAAAAAAAAAAAATAGAAGTGTCTAGGGGTGTAGCTCAGATCTTGAATATCCCTGAGTTTATTCCAGTCCAAAAAAAAAGTTGATGGCTCCTCATGAGAAGAAAATTTTCTAGGTGAACATTAAGTCTGTAATTCCAGTCCTTGGGAGGGTAAAATTGATGGATAGCAGGTTCAATACCAGTGTCAGTAACTTAGTGAAACCCTGTTTCCAGATAAAAAATGAAAATGGCTGGGGGTATAGCTCCAAGGTAACATTCCCCTGAGTTAAATCACAGTGCAAGATAAATAAATAAATAAATAAATAAATAAATAAATAAATAAATAAATAAATAAATAAATAAATATCAATGGCTCCTCATTAGAACAAAATTTTCTAGGACGTGGGAATGAGTAGATCCCATGACAATCTGATGGCAAGGCTGGGCAGGGCCTTGGCTGCCACTGAATCTGTGAGAACACGGCTTCTGCTAGGGCTTTGTGGCTTGTCATTTACTCAGCAGTTCTCACCATGAATACATGAACAGGCCATCTGCTTTTCTAAGTTGTCTAATTTCAAATGAGGGCCAGGTAGGCACCAATGATTGAAGCCGATTTACAAATGTCTTAGCTGTTTCTGCCACTTTAATAGAGATGGGCTCCCAATTATGTAGATCAAAAATCTCCTGGTGTAACTTTAAAAAAATCCTTTTTTTTTCATCTTTCCCTTATTTGGTGCACTGTAGTCACACATCTTTGTTAGGTACAAGCTAGTATAGGTAAAGACATCCATGCCCACATTTCTCATTTAACCCTTCCCCAATTCCCGCCCCACTCCCTCCTCCTCCCTCTTTCTCAAGGTCAGTTTAGTGATTGACTTTGATGTGTTCATGAAAGTACATCATGCTCATTAGGGTGTCCCCTCCTCCCCCATCACCTTCTATTTTAGTGATCCTACATAATAGCATTGTTCCTGGGGAGGAAAAAAAATACAGATTACTCCCTACCTGACACTGAATCATTACAGCAATGTATAAAATGTAATGAGATTTCTATTAAACAAATGGCATTTATATAGGATGCAGATATTAGGTACTAACACATATTTGTCATCACTGAGACATTTGTCCCTCAACTAATCTATTTGCAAAGATAAATTTAGCTGCAGAAGACTTTAGGAAAAACTTTACTCTGTGATATATATTTTTTAAGTCAGAAGATAGCAAAACTATCGCTATTACTAACAGGCCTTAAAAACAGTAACTATATTATGTTAGTGTAATGCACACCTAAACATGGAGAGAAAGCTAATTGCAGCCAGAACTCAGTATACAATGTTTAAAATATTTTCTCAGTTAATAGAACATTGGTAAGCCAATATTGGTAATTTTTTCATTTTTATTATAGTTTAAAATTATGGTTAATGTCTCTCAGAAGGTGTATTACACCACCAGTTTTTCAGAATATCATCATGATAATCTATTCATAAATCCTTAGCATTTATAAGGATTTAGAAAATTTGTCTGTCCATAGGTTATAATACTCTAACTTTCCAGTAAGCCTTCTTATTAAATCACATGAAATCATATTATTTTCTTCATTATATATATTCTGTCATTTTTATTGCCATTGTAAACTTGGCTGAAAATTGCTAATGCTAATATATTTTAACAAATAAGAGGCGATTATACAGGATCTTTGTCTCATATAGTTATATCTTACATCATCCTTTTACTTATTAACTACCATGTAACAGTCCAGATTCAAAATATAACTTCTTCTGTCCTTCCTTCACTCTTCTTTATTTTCCTTTCTTTATTTCATCTTTTCTTCTACAAATATTTATTGAGGGCCTGATATATATCAAGTGCCATGTTGATTATTCAGAGGAGTGGAAATTACAGAAAAATAATTATAAGCATTATAACAAGTGTTATAATAAGATATAAAATGTACTATCAAAGCAGTCAAACATAAAACATTATCTCTGCCTGGCATTTATTTTATGTGAAAGATCTGTCTCTGTCACTGGATTTTAACACATTGAGGGCTAAACCCTGTCTTGTTCTTCTTTATACTAGTCTCCTACATACCCAGTGCCATGCACAGTGGTTTACACATACTAGGCACTTAGTGAATGCTTGTTTAATAGAATATCCTTAGTATAACATACAACATAACACAATATGAAGACTTTCTCCAAAATAATTTAGAAGTAAAAATAATTTTAGAAGTAATCCATGCTTATTGTACAGACTTGGAAAACCCAAAAAAATAGTAGAAATAAAGTTTAAATCGTCTATCCCCATCTACAAGCAATAATTTAATGAAATTCTTTCCAGACTTTTCCTTTGTATACTTGGCAAACCACTCTTGATACTTTTATATTTACATACAATTATGCATTCTACTTTATTTGCTTATTAGAATGTAAACATTTACCAGGTCATTAATTAACCTTCAATATGAGGCAGTTTATTGGCTGCCTAATATTTTATCATAAGAACTTATAATTTAAACATAATGTGATTATTGGACAATTTGTTGTTTACAATGGTTTATAATTATAAATAATTGCACAACTACAGTCAGTATCCTGGGTACATAAATCTCTGTCTTTGACCGTGATTGCTTTGCTAAGGATCATACTTTGGCAAATAGAAAAAAAAAAAATTCTTGAAGATTTGTTGATTGTGTTGTAAATTTCCAATAATTATTTTTTTCCAGTTGAAGTTTTATGAAGAATTTGGAGTAATTATTACCCATTATTTAAAGGCATACCTTTTTATATTTTTACTGATTCATTGTAATTATACATCTTACTGGGATTTAAAGTTATACAAATAAACATGCACACAGATCTTAGTGTGTTTTCCTTCAGGTCACACCTACTACCCAGCCCTCCCCATACATGTGAGATTGGTAGTGAAACCTTCATACGTGTACACAGCATAGTTTGAAATGTTTCTTTCATCAGTTCTTCTTTTTCCCTCCCCTTTCACTATTCTATTGCTCTCTCTCTTTCTCTTCAATTGTCCAAAGTGCCTTTTGTTTCCAATTTTGTCTCTACCTTCCATATATGAGAGAAAACATTTGACTCTTGATTTTGAGACTGGCTATTCTCAGTTGGGAATAATATTCTCTAGTTCTAGCTTTTTCTGCAAATAACATAATTTTGTTGCACTTTATGACTGAGTCAACTTCCATTGTGTACATGCACTGACTCTTTGTTATCCGTTCATCTGTTGATGTTGATGTTGCTGATACACTAGACATACCATTACATCAGTTCTAGACCTGTCAACCCCAAAAACCATATTCCCCACTTTGCTCCTGTAAATCAAATTATTATTCAAAACTACCCTGCCTCAAAAATAAGACAAAACAGAAAACAAATCCTGCCAATTTCCCTTCACAGCACAAGTTCCTACTCTTCCTATCATAGTTACCCAGTCTCCTGACTCCTACCTCTTATTCTAGTCTGTCAGCATATTGCTGGTTTCATCATACTCTCCACTCCACCTTGACCCCACAGCCAGCCATATCTTTGGTATCTTTGATAACTTCTTTCCTAGTCCTGATCCCAGCTTTGCTAACCTTGCTGAGTTGCTCAGTTCCTTTCAAGATGATGTCATTCAACCAAACTTGAACTCCAGTACTACTCAAAAACTATTTTCTCTGTTCTTGACATTCTTCCACTTTCACCATGTGCCTATCCCAAACCTTTCTTGTTATTCTCCAGCCCCTTGTCTCATTTGTACCAAAGCGCCCTCACCTTTGTGGACAGCCTTCCCTAGTTAAAAATAAGTACATTCCAAAATGAGCTTTCTCATATCCTCTCTTTGCCATCTCAAAGGCTTTCTGTGTTGTGTCATTTGATTGTTAAGCTTTTTATCTCCCTTAGAGGAGTTCAGTCCTAACTTCTCATGCCTCCCAATCACCAGATCCAGAAATCAACTCAGAACCAATTCTGAAAATCAGTTCAGAATCAACTGAAAATCAACTCTGGAGAATCAATATCAACACAGAATCAACTGGGAACCAATTTAGAAAATAATAACTCAAAATAATTAAAGGTGGAAGTTTTCATTCAAATATAGAAGCACTTTTGCAACTTAAACTTTCCACCTTATAGAACAGAAAAGAAAATGACAATAAGCAAACTGGCATTGTTTTTAGCCACTAAAAATTAAATACTTACGCATTTTTAAATGCATTCAAAATCATGATTTATCGAATAATGATTCAATGGCACATTCTTCTCAAATCAGATCATGATTGTTTCTTGAAGACGAAGTCTATGTGCACATAGATTACTCATCACTATTTTATACCATTCTTTCATGAACAAAGGGGAATTAACCTCCTCTGATTCATTACCTCCCCATCCATACCAAAAATCTTTACAAAGATTAATTTAATTACAACCTCCTTTGAATTTCCCACAGAACTTTATGTATGCATCACTTCTGCTAGACATTCTTACCTGGTCCTTGCTATTATCATTTCAGAATCTTTACTATCTGCTTTGTTGAAGTCTCAGCTAGCTAATAGAACACATTACAATGCTTGTACATTGTAGGTTTCCTGAACATAAAAATTAGCTCGGTCTACTTGTGGCTTTTTAATATGGATGGGATCACTTTTTGTTCCTGATAACATTGCTTATCACTATTGCTGCCTCTGTAAGCTGTGACTGATTTCAACAGCTGTAGTTGATATTGACATTCATATCTTTATGTCTGCTTCTAATCATTTTTTTTTCTTTTTCTACACAATATAATGCTAATTGGTAGTTGCCTTCAGGCACAGTGTCAGAAAAATATCCAACCTATAATTAAGTTCCCCCCAGAAATCCTAGAAACTGACTTGCATCCCATAACTTTTTGCTGTCAATTTTCATTACTAAATACATATTTCATTAAGACGATTACATAGTTTGATGAGATCCACATTGGAAATACAATTTCTCAGGGTTCCTCAGAATGATTTGTACTTAGCTTTATGTATTGTCATTTGCCTGTAGGTCCCCCAGGTCCACCTGGGATAGTAATTGTGGAGGAAATCACCGAAAGCACAGCCACGCTCTCCTGGAGTCCAGCAGCAGACAACCACAGCCCCATCTCCTCCTACAACCTGCAGGCTCGCAGTCCCTTCTCCCTGGGCTGGCAAACCGTAAAGACAGGTAAGAGAT